>ML793101.1:565539-576836 GCA_009831015.1 Picea engelmannii
AGACTCCACAACAATTTGAGAAAACATATAAAATAAAAGGTGCATGATCATGTCAAAAAATGTTAGAGACAGAGGAAGAAAAATCAACTAAGAGGAAAAAGACAAAAGAACATGAATAAACTAAAGACCAAATATTACAAGATGAGTTAGAGCCATTGATAACAGAACCTATAATGGTTGTAGAAGTTTTATCATCAACTAATTTTCAGAGATCAAGAAATCAAAATGGAAAATAAACGTTAGAGACAGATCAATCAAAGCAAGTAAATCACTTTCATCAGTTCATGGAAATCAAGGAAAAGGGTGTGAAGATCAAGCAAGATATATTTCCCAAAATCTATGATCAAGGGCCATCTCACACAAGACTATTATATACTATGGATTATGAAAAAGGAAATCTAAACATAGGTGTGCTAGAACCAAAATATCAAAATAAGGTCACTAACATCTCCATTCATCTAATTGCAATCCATCTCGTTGATAAGATGGATTTGCACATGAAAACTGGAGAAACGTTGAACATAGATGTTATACTAACTTCTCTTGGATTGAAGAAGTTACAAACTATGAATGAGAATATTAAGGATCAACTAAAGCAAGAGAAAAATGCAAACAAGACTAAGAAGATGAGAGTATAAGAGCTTGATCAGTGGGTAATTGATTTAGGAGAAAATCCAAAAGATGTTGCATCAATAGAAGCTCTCATGAAAACAAAGGATACTAAAATACACACATTGAAGAAAAATCTTAAAATACCTGGAATTGATCATGTTCAAACATCAAAGCTACAAATAATGCAGCAAGAGAAAGATCAATTGCTAAGGAAAATAGTACAAATGAAAGATCAAATGGAGGTATATGGAAAACAAATTGAATCTTTAAAGAAAGGAATTTCTTCTTCACGGTCTTCAAAACTAGCATATCCATCTAAGGAATTAGCCAAAGCATTGTCAAAACTTAATCTAAAGGGGGTTGAGATTGAGAAACTTAAGAAATCAGTTTTTACACAGAATGATGAGATCAAAGTTTTCGAAGAGTAGATTAATGGCAAGGACAAAATCATTGAGAAATATAAGAAACTAAAGGATAATATGTTGGGAGAAATGGAGAAATTGCAAAATAGATTAACTAGAAATCCATATCTAGTAGGAGCCAAGACTATAGGTGTACGTCAAAAGGCGTACACCTATTGGAAATGGGCACATTTAATATGTTTTTAATCCTTAATTTGTTTTTTATGGACATGATCAAATGTAGATCGAATATTCTTTGTCGTCACACTAAATGGAGGGTTCTAATTTGAAATATTAACTTCCTTGCTTTTATAAAGGCGTACGTTTCTGTGTTTACTTTTTCACATTTACTTAATCTGATTACAAATTTACTATCTTGTCAAATTGATTGACACATTTATGTAATTAGCAATGGAGTATGTGATTAAGATAATATTTTTCGATGTTTAAATACCTCAGATGAATGGAAAATATGGATGTAGGGCAGGTGTCAAAGCTCACGATATCCACTTCCTCAATTATTTATTTTACGCCTATTTCTTTTTCGGATGGATGGTAGTTGGCCTCTGGCTGGGGGGGCGTTTCATATTATGGTCGGATCAATGGTAGTTGGCATCTGGCTGGCGGGCATTTAATATAATGGCCACCTTTCTGTTACTCCACCTTTATGTGACCATATATTGCCATTGTTGTTTCTTGCACGGATTGGATTAGAGAATGAGTAATAAAAGCCTGATTTACTCTCTATTATTTAGAATTTTCATTTATTGTTTACCAGTTCGATTTCTGACTTAGGTTTTTGATTTATAACCATGATCAATTTAGGTTTACACAATGTCAATTCGTAGAGAGTTAGATTTCAACTGAGAGGCTGAGGCATGAAATGTGTTCATTGCAGACAGTTTATGTAATTATAATCAGTGCTCAACTGTTGACAGTTTAGGGTTAATATTAATTGAGGATACGTTCAATGAAAAAACATATATATATATATATATGTGTGTGTGTGTGTGTGTGTGTGTGTGTGTGTGTGTGTGTGTGTGTGTGTTTTCTAATGGTAATGCAGATGGAATTGGTAATCGACGATCTAAAGCATCCAATGAGCCTTGGTGACAGTCAAATGGAGAAGATTATTCAAGCTGACAATAAAATGTATTTGATTGACAAGCATATTCTTACTTATCAATAGGTTATATATGTGTGTGTGTGTGTGTGTGTGTGTGTGTGTTTTCTAATGGTAATGCAAATGGAACTGATGACCAACGATCTAAAGTGTCCAATGAGCCCTGATGACAGTCAAATGGAGAAGATTATTCAAGCTGGTAGTAAAATGTATGTGATTAACAAGCATCTTATTACTTATCAACATGTTAGCCAAAATATACTTTGTTATGCCTATTTTTCCATCCTATGTTGTAAAGCATGAATTTAGAAACCGTAAATTATAATGTGATCAAAGAAATTGATACTCATAAGTTTTTCCAAGTAATTTGAAATTTGAGGTGAAAAATTTCTTTCTTTATATAAAATATTACACTCAAGTCTTTTACACTCATTAACGAGATTTCAGGACATGGAGAACAATTACCAAAGTCTGTTAGCCAAAAATAAGCACCTTAAAGATCAGGTTGCAGATATGTCAACAAACCTAGAAAAAATGCAGGTAATTTATCATTCGAAACAGAATTGGCAAGCTAGTTTCTTTGGTTTATACCAAATTTGAGGTCAATTTATAACTAGTTATTGTACATGTTTATGTTGTATGTAGTTGTAAGAAGTGTAAATTTCACTATGTTTAAATCATGAAAATTTTCTCGGGAATCTTTTGACATAAATTTGCAAGAAATCAGAGTTTGTTAACTAATCCTACGGGACTATGTTAGTTAACATTTAGTTGCTTTTCTGTTATTTAGTTACAGAGATTGAATCGTCTCCCTTCTTTCAACTATTTGTATAAATTCCATACTTTAACAATGAATAATACACTTACTATTGTGGAGTTTATTCACAGGCCTGTTCAGTGGTATTAGAGCTGCGTTTTTTTAAAACTCCATGCTATTTTGTCAGTATCCTCTGTCGCTGGGACATTTCTTTCTTTGTAAATTTCCTGCCGTTGATCTGGAAATTTCTCTCTAGTTTTAAAACTCCCTATTTTCTTTCTTTATAAATTTCCTGCACCTACCGCTGGTTTAGAAAGGCAGATCGAAGATTTGTCTATTGTTTGGAAGCGTCGAAATCCCGCTCTGTATTGATTGCTGGAAAAGCAGAACCGGTGGAATCATCGAAGTGATCAGAGATCTTGAACTCTGTAGTGTACTCTGCCAAGGAAAATCACTATTTCCAGTGTGTGAAAGATTCGTTGGGTGCGATATGGTTTTACGTGACTGAAAGAAGATACAGGGAGCCGCTCTGAGCAGTCTACAGAGCCGTTGTTCAACAACTAAGGTCGAAGGTGTGCTTATTGTGAGATTTCTTTAATTCTTTGCAAGTGGAATTTCATTTACACACAAATTACAAATTAGTTTACAATGCATTCATTAATATCGATTGTGGGAGTAGTGCTCTCCGGACAAGAAAATTACCAAGAATGGTTTTGGAAAATAAAAAATACTCTTATTTTAATGATTTATGGGAGGAAATTTGTGAAGGAAAGGATGACAATGAGCCAGAGAAACCTACAGATTCTAGGCAACTTGCAATTTGGAAGAGTAAAGATAAAAAGGCACATGATTTAATTCTTGCCTCGGTCACTGAAAAGGTAAGTGGACATATTATTTCTAGCACCACAACGTTTAAAGCATTACAGAAATTAAAAGATCTTTATGATTCTCATTCAGAGCTGGAAATTATACAATTGTTGACGAAGTTGTTTAATATGGAACTGCAAAATAATAATTCCATGAAGTTAGCTTCCGAAATTAAAGCTCTTTTTTCATGATAATGACTGAAATGGTGTCAAAGTTGATTTACAACTCATTTAAAGTCCTGTATCCTACCTATTCACACTACTTAGAGTCTCTTCAAGCTAGTGGACAAATGAAATCCATGACTTTTGATAGTCTTGTAGACAAAATTGTTGAAAGAGAGAAAGCTTTTGGGAAGAAGGAATCTTTTTCCACTTCCACAGTTGAGACTTTGTGTCTTGCACAGAAAGAGCAGAAACCTAGAGGAGAGTCTACTAGGTTTGACCATAGTAACAAAGGTCGTGGTAGGAGACCATTTAGAGGCAGGGGGGGTCATTATCATCAAGGAGACAGACAACAAGATGATAGACAACAATTTTTTTTTCAGAATGATAAACAATCTCTTAAGTGTTATAGGTGTGGTAAAATGGGTCACACCTCTTCTCATTGTCACACTCCTTGGGAAAGAATTAGTGAGAAGAAAGAGAAACAACCTCCAGACAAAGGAAAACCACCTGAATCCGCCCTCTATATTTTTGCACATTGTAATCTTAGTATCAATTAAGTTTTTAGCACTTCTTTTGCTTCTTGGGAAGACACTTGGATTTTAGATACTGGAGCCACTTGCCATATGACCTTCAGAAGATATTTTTTTGAGACATTCAATAATCATATTAATGGAATAGTTTATTTTGCAGATAAGTCCCATTTAAAGCCTTCAGGAATTGTATCTATTCGACTTCGCTTACCAGGACTTGCTGATTATATTTTGCATGATGTTATTTGCATTCCTCAATTAAAAATAAACATGATGTCTCTCATACATATCAGACAACAATGAGATTCTATACATATGTTTGATGGTATAATTGAAATAAGAAAATCATCTGATCAGGTGATTATTATGAATGATGTTGAAGAAGATAAACTTTTAAAACTTAAAGGGACATCATCTTTTCCATCTAATTCAGCTCTTTTGGCTCAACATAGTGATACTTTGTCTTCCAACTTGTTGTGGCATGCTCGTTTTGGTCATATTAATTATGATAGTATCCGGATTATGAAACAACAAGGTATTCGAGGGCTTCCTACTATTCCAAGAAAAATTACTCCATGTAATGCTTGTATTTTAGGCAAGCATTGTAAACAACCTTTTTATGGATCTACTTCTCGAGCTTTCAGAAAGTTAGGTCTCATACATTCTAATTTATGTGGGCCCATGCCGATTCAATCTGAAAATGGTAATAAATATCTGTTGACTTTTATTGATGACTACACAAGGATGTGTTGGGTTTATTTGTTGAAAGAGAAATCTCAAGTTTTTACAAATTTTAAGAATTTTCATTTATGGATTACAAATGAAGCTCAACTTAATATTGGCACTCTATGATAAGATAATGGTGGCGAATACACCTCTAATGCATTTGAAAAGTACTTGCAGGATAATGGTATTAAACATCAGACCATCGCCCCTTATACTCCACAACAAAACGGTGTAGCAGAGCACATGAACAAAACTTTGCTTAATATGGCAAGGTCCATGATGTTTTTTCATAATGTTAGGTTGATGTTTTGGGGAGAAGCAATACTTTGTGACGTTTATATTCACAATCGATGTACTTCTACTGCCATCAATAATAAGTCCCCTTATGAATTGTGGTATAATCGTCTTCATGTTGTTCAACATTTCAAAATTTTTGGTTCTCCATGTTATGCTTTAATTCCTAAAAAAAAACACGACAAATTGGGTGCAAGAAGTCGCAAAGGTATTTTATTGGGGTATTCTAATACCTCCAGAGCTTACCGATTGTATGATGAGGAAAACAATAAATTTGTTGTTTCAAGAGATGTTGTTTTTCTCGAATTTGCTAAAAATGCTTCTACTATTGATAGACAACTTTATCATTTGGATATATTTTCTTCTAAGAAGTTTTATTATGAATGGGGTAATGATATTCCACATCCTAAAGGGGGGATTCATATTCTAGACCAGTCTGTGGATTTTCCTTCAACAACACCAGAGAATGAGACCACATCAAAGACTGAAGAAAAATTAATTGATAACAATGTTTTTTATGATAATAATGTTTTTGTAGAAGAACAATTGGTTGATAATAATGTTCCTACTGAGGAAAAATTGGAGGATAATAATGTTCCTAAAGAACCTATTTCAAAGACTCTTGAAACTGAGCAAATATTGCAGCAATTAGTACATAGATCAACACGAACCAAGACAATACCAAAAATGTATGGTGAATTTGAGTTAAACTTTTCTGTTGTTAATGAACCTACTATTTTTGAAGAAGCCACTAGTTGTAATGAACGGAAAGATGCAATGCATAAAGAGTATGATGCTCTTATTAAAAATGGCATTTGGAGGTTGGTGGATCCTCCTATTGGCATCAAACCAATTGGTAGTAAGTGGGTTTATAAAACTAAGTATACAACTGATGGTTCTCTTGATAAGCACAAAACAAGACTTGTAGTGAAGGGGTATGCACAAAAAGAAGGTATTGATTATACAGAAACATTTGTTCCTACAACAAAATGGGGCACTATTATAACTTTATTTTCTCTTGCAGCTCAAAAAGGATGGAAAATACATCACATGGATGTAAAAACTTCCTTCTTAAATGGAGATTTAAAAGAAGATGTCTATATGTTGCAGCCATAGGGTTTTTTCTGTTAAAGGAAAAGAGCATAAAGTATGCAAATTGATAAAATCATTGTATGGTTTAAAACAAGCACCTCGTGCATGGTATGAAAAGTTATCTGGACATCTTCTCAAGTTGAATTATAAGCATTTCAATCTAGATGATGCAACTTTATTTGTTAAGAAAGTTGGAAGATCGGTTGTATATCTAGTTGTTTATGTAGATGATTTTCTTATCATAGGAAAGAATGATGATTATATAGCATCTATTAAAAAGGAGTTGCAAAAGGTTTTTGATATGATAGATTTTGGATTACTACATTATTATATAGGAATTGAAGTAGATAAAAAACTGAGGCACATTTTTATTTCTCAGAAGAAATATATTGGAGAACTATTGAGCAAATTTGATATGAAGGATTGCAATCCTGTTTCTACTCCAATGGAGAAGAATCTAAAACTTACTTCAAATGAAGGTAGTGCATTTGAAGATCCAACAAAGTACAAACAACTTGTTGGAAGTTTACTTTATATTACTACTACTCGTCCTGACATAACTGTTGTTGTAGGAATACTTTCCAGGTTTATGCATCAGCCCTGTGAAGGTCATTGGACAACAACAAAACGAGTGTTCAGATATTTAAAAGGCACTCAATCATATGGCATCAAATATTCTAAGGTTTCATACTTCCATCTCATTAGTTATTCAAATTCTGACTTTGACGGAGATAAAGAGCATGGGGTGTCTACTTCAGGTTATTTGATGAATCTTGGATCAACAACCATCACTTGGATATCACAAAATCAATCAGTTCTTGTTGATTCTACAACTGAAGCCGAATACATTGCAACAGTTCAAGCCACAAAAGAAATCATTTGGCTTCGGAAAATTCTTGAAGACTTGTAGGAGAAACATATGGCTTCAACGCCTCTCTTTGTTAAAAATACTTTTGCAATACAATTGGCCAAAAATCCTAAATTCCATGATCGAACCAAACATATAAACACCAAATATCATTTTATTCGACATCATGTTGAGGCCAAAACCATTCATCTGACACATTGTTCTACATTAGAGCAAATTGAGGATATCTTTACTAAAGCACTGGGTCGTGAAAAATTTGAGAAATTCAGAACACAACTTGGCATGTCAGATGTCCCTTGAGATTAAGGGGGGAATGTTAACTAATCCTATGGGACTGTGTTAGTTAACATTTAATTTCTTTTATGTTATTTAGTTACAGAGACTGAACCGTCCCCCTTTTTTTCAGTTATTTGTATAAATTCCATACTTTAAACATGAATAATACTCTTACTACTGTGGAGTTTATTCACGGGCTTGTGTTCACACTTGACATTTATATTTTCCTATAATTTGTTAAGTTTTCATCTATATTATCCTTTATAGTCTGAATTAAATGTTTAACAATAGACTGGATATTCTATTTTATTAATATTTAACAATTTGAATGGTTTATTTTATTAATGTTTAACTTATGATTACTTCTTATTTGCATGCACAAGCTATGGGAATCGTACACCTTTGTTGTGACTTGTATATCAATAAGAACATTTAGGTTTGAGAGACCTTGCATAGGAGGAGCACTCTTTTGTTGTAGAGACAAAATAATACTCCGCCTATATTCATTGTATATCAACAATTACATTTAGGTTTGAGAGAGACTTTGTATAGGAAGATTTCTCTTTTGTTGCAGAGACATAGATGATTTGTCATTGTTCTCTAGAATATTGATTTTTGGAACCCTCCTTTAACTCATCATAGTTTTTGAGATATATGAAGAGTTCTCATTTTTTTGCTTTATTTCTGAGAGTTGCTTTATGTTGTTTTTGGTAGTAATATTGTAACTATTGAGAGTGTTGTTTACATTTTAGAATCAGTAGAATCAATGTTTATGAATAAAACGATATTATGTCAGCATGAGGATCAAACTATTTCAATAGAGAAGATTTGAGGTAGCACAGTTTAATTAGCCTTGTATATGTGTTTTTGGGATATCAACTTTTTTTGGTTTATAGAATTCATAATTAAATGATAGGCTTCACGAATCTAAAACTCAGTAAGAACCCTAATTATATACACCATAAAATCATAACCCTAATTAATAGCACTGCTTTAATTATCTATATTGTAAACTAAGAACCCTAATTCTCAAAGCTGTTTTAAAATAGTTTAATTCCCACAGCTGCTTTAATACTAAGAGTTTTCATTTTTTTCTTTAATTCCCAATGATGCTTTAAATTGAAAACCCTAATTATCTATGTAATTAGTGTTTCTTTAATTCCTCTATATTATAGTTTTCCAAACAAATATCATTTCATTTCATATTGGCGAGGTTTTTAAATAACTTCACACATCTCTCATATTAGTGCTATCACTCGTACATAATTAATACACTAACTCGATCACTTGTATAATAACAAATTTTCCAACTCATTTACTTCCAAAGTTTTTATCCTTTGATGCTGCCACTTCACCTTATGCATGCAACTCATTTTAAGTGTGTATCATGTCGTTCAATGTAATAATGCATTTCGTATCATTGTAATATTATTCCTATCACTCTCATGTAATGTTATTATTATTATTTTTTTAATATGCAACACATTTACCATATCGTGTCATTCATTGTAATTTTGGTATCACTGTAATGTAATTTTATTTGTATCAGTGTCATGTAATGTGTTGGCATAGGGGCATACCTAGGGTTCAACTCTAACAACGCACCAATAGACCCTAACTACTAGACCTTATGGAAACACCTGCGAAGCAGATGAAGACTCACCCGAAATAGCAATAGGGGGGTTGCAGGACATAGGTGTCTACAACCAGAGGAAATGCAAGATGATTCCAAAACAACAACGCAAAATAGGCTATAGATTCTTATCAGTATTATGTGTAACTTCGTGAAGTAAGTTATATCTTCTTATCTTCGAAAGGAAAAATAATAGTACAATAACAATGTAAAAGGTAGTAAATAACAAAGCATCAACCACATGGAACAAAAATATTTTACGTCATTCACCCTCTCCCTAGGGCTACATCCACAGAATTGTGTTTATTGATAGAATAGATAAAGATATATAGTTCTATCTGTGCACTCAACTGCAGATCCTTCGCTTTCTTCCTCTTTATTTCGTATCCTTGCGCACCTAGCTGCAGAGACGATCTTCGTACCTAGTTGAAGACCCAAAATACAAGAATTACCTAAAACATAAGACTCTTACATTTCAACACCACTATCACACCCCTCATCTCGACTCTTCTATACATCTATTTATACATTCCATGACTCTTAGAAAACCATGGACCGAAGCCCAGGTGCCAAAACCCTAGGTCCACATAACCCTCATTTTAAGGACTTCGTCGACCTATTCTTCCTTATTCTCCATGAAGTGCTCCAAATCACCCATTAATGTCCTCTTCTGCTTGCAGACTTGTCCACAATCTATCTTCTTTGCTTCTTTGTCTTCCTTGATCTTCTCTTTCAACGACTTTCTTTCCTTTACTTCGTTCCTTTTTTTATGCTTCTTTAACCACTTCGACCCTTCCTTGGTTTGTGTGCCTTCTGTGCACTTCATACTTTGTATTTCATCTTCCTTAATCTTCGCTTTCTTCCTTAATACATGACCAAGGGCCAACAAGCCCCAAACACTCACATGTGACTCATCCCGAGTCACTGTAGGGTTGAGCCTTATGTATTACTTTGAATGTAGACTGCGCAGAGCAGCCTGTGATTTCTGCTCTTTCCCTCCCTATCATGTGCAGACTGTATTTTTTGTGTTTGGTACCCAATTTCAACTACACCTGGTACCTAGACCCTTCTTCCTTTGCTTCTACTGAGAGCTGTGAGGAAGCTGGTTGTCACAATACAACTTCAACCGACTCCCATTTACTAAACCATCCTTCCATTCTCCATGAAGAGTCTTCAACTGTGCAACTCCACCTTCTGTAGCATAGACAACCTCGAATGGACCAAGCCAATTTATTATGAACTTTCCTGGATGCTTCATGAACTTGTTTTCATATAAAAGTACCAAATCTCCTTGTTTAAATGTTTTCTTCTTGATATGTCTGTCAGGGTAAGACTTTTCTCGTTCTTTTTGTACCTGCTGATGAAATATTGCAATGAACCTGTCTTCCTCTAGTTCCATCAACTGCGTGAGCCTGTCTTGAACAACGTCGGTGTCATCCATACCTATAAATGCTGCAATTCTTAAACTAGGAACCAAATATTCCATAGGTGCCATTGCTTCCTGACCATAAAATAACTTGAAGGGAGTCTGTGTTGTTAACTTTTTGCAAGTAGTTTGATAAGCCCATAAAACTGATGGAATTCTCAAATCCAATCATCTTTGTTAACAATGCAAATCTTAGTCAGTGCTGTCTCCAAAATCTTATTGAAAGTTTCGACTGTACCATTAGCCTGTGCATGATATGGTGTGCTCTTTTTATGGTGAACTTCAAACTCCTGATTCAAGGCTTCAATAGTTTTTTTAATGAAGTGTGTGCCTTGATAACTCATAAGGATATTTGGGCATCTAAATATGGTTATGATACCATCAAAGATGAACCGCGCAGCTGTAGCTGCACTACAGTCTTTAACTAATCCTACTTCATCTCACCTAGTCAAATACTATGTAGCAATGATGATATATCGATCTCCTGTGTGCTTTCCTGGTGGGTTGATAGGTCCCACAAAGTCAATA
>ML793101.1:633334-646348 GCA_009831015.1 Picea engelmannii
TATTGGAAGTCACCTTGTGTAAAGGAATGTTGAAGACATTCAGTATCCAAACTGTTCTTCTATATACTGAAGGATAGCTGAAAGAAAAAATCCGACAGATGAAGGCAAGTTAATAGAATGCATCAATAATTGGCACCTTTTATAACGGAAGCCCCGATGAGCCGAGTTGTCAAATTGTCCAGTATACAAGTGCTACAATGATGGTCATAAGTGTTTTGACTTTAAATGTGTCGATGGAAATCTCGAAGAAGAGGGAGAAGAAAGAGCGGAAGCCGTGTGGTTGCAGAGTGAGTTTCAGTGCTGAGGAAGACCAGATCAGACAGACAGATGAAAGTTCTAGTGTTGTAATCTTTTGTGTTGTATTGTAATTTGTAAAGTAAGCATTAAGGGAGGGTGTTAGAATAAAGCTTACTTTAGTAAGAGATAACTATTACTGTTGTAACTGTGAGTTTCTAGGTTTACTATTTTTAGCTAATCAGATCTACTTAAGTCAGTGATCTGCATGCTATATATATTAATTCTTCCAATTTTATCTGTTCGGAGCAGGAACGAGAATGTGCATGGGAATTCCCTTGGCGAGTCAGATGGTCCATCTGTTTTTGGCGTCCTTCCTCCATTCATTCAAGTGGGAATATCCCCAAGGCATGAGTGCCCACCAGGTGGACATGGGCGACATGTTTGGATTGACACTGCAGAAGGCGGTGCCATTGGAGGTGATTCCCATGCCATGCATGCCCTTCAAAATGTATTGCTATTAGATTAAACTAAAACTGAACTCATTCTGCAACTGACTTCTCTTCCATTCTCGTACGTATGTATTGCTTTTGGTATTGTGTAGTATATTATTACAGTGGCATGTCCCACGATAGGATTTCATTCTTCTTCCTGTGTTATGGACCAGAGTCCATGGCGTTGGCCTTTCCATTCCCAAGCCATCGTCAGCTCATTAGAATATATTGTAGAAATTATCTTTGTAAACCAAAAGAGTGTGTAGATTATTTTTATAAATGCATGTGTATTTTATAGGTTTATGTGTTCCACTTTAAACACATTATTTAAAATAATGATCGGGGTTGGAATTTAGCAGGCAACTTAGTATCTCCACCTACCTATATTTTTTCTGATAGTTTCAGAGTCAGTGATCCCTGTAACGGATAGTAGGATAATACTAGAAGATACAGTCTGGATGATTTGAAGGCACTGAGAATTGAATCCCCTATTTAATGCTCCCTTTCCCTAATTATGGTAAATGACCTCGTACTGTTTTATGTGGTAGACAAACCCCATGAATGTACACTCTGACTTATATCAAAGGCACTTTCTAGTTAGGACCTCTTTAAAACATTTTTCATGATATGACTACTGCCATATTCAAATTTATTATTTATCAGAAACGTTTCCATTTTGTGGACAGTTCCATTGGTCTTGGCATGAGTGAGCATACTGTACAATTAATCTTAGTATGTTTCAAAGCATTGAACTTTTTTTAAGAAGTGGGAACTTTTCCCCTGATGCCATGTTGGTGAATTTTGTACGATATTTCGTTGGTGGGGTCATTACTGTTATCGGACAAATCAGTAAGTGCAAACACAAATAGATCTCCCTAGCTTCACCTCGAAACTAGAACAAAACAAGACAAAATATACAACTTTCCCTAAGTTTTAATTATCAAGCATACTAACTAACAAGAGATAAATGGCATACCTTTTAAATGTCATTTGTCCTCGCTCCATTCCAAGGCTTATGGAATGTTGAACCTATAAAAATACACAAGCCAACGAAGTGAAAAAACAACGTATACTCAACAAAACCTATGTATGTGATCAAGGAATCATACAATAAAATAAGGCCAATTTTATGGGAAATAAATATATCACTATATTAAAGAATGTGGAAGAAAGATACAACCAGATGCCTTGATTTTGTCAGGTTCCTTCCAACAACTCCTTGCTTCCCACACACTTCTGCTCCAAGGATTCTGAGATCAACAATTTATCTTCACAAAGCAAAGCTCAAAGCCAACATGCATGCTCCAAAAACTCCAAGCTACAAATCTCAAGAACTTTCCAACTTTTCCAATCTAACTTTCCCCATGAGAACTCCTCTCCTTTTATAGGCTAAAAAGTATAGGGTGAGGAGGTTAGTATGATCCCATGAGATCGGGGATGTGACTTAGATCCAAAATGATCGGAGGCCACCTCACCCTCGAAGCTTCTGTTCTAGAACTTTCAAGAAATTTCTCTTTTTCCTTCGTACGAAAATCGTCACACCCTTAACACTGAAAAAACTAAGACGATGTCGCAAGACACTATGGTGAAACCTGCAACAATCCTAGATTGTCGCACCCTTAACACTAAGAAAGGTGAGATGATCCCTTTTTATAATATTTTTGACAAAGGAAAAGTATAATTTTATCTCTCTGGGAAAAAGTATCTTCATTCTTCTTCAAGGATTAAGGCCATTGATCCTTCTAAAGAAAAATGATAGGTTTAAATCATTAACGGTCATAGGGGTGAATAAAATAATGTGTAACAGTGAGCCCCCCAAAGTATGAAGTTAGAACATAGTGATAGCTAGAATACTTTGTCGAGTATGTGTTGGGAACAGGGAACACGTCGGTCGGAAACCTACCAACAAACAAGGAAATATAGTACAATAATATATCATCACTGAGGTACGAATTCCCATACTCAGAATATAAGTGACTTAAAGCATAAATGTCGACATGCAAAGATCCATGTCAAGTAAAACATGTCATGGACACCAAACATACACTGTGGATCCATGCCAATATGAATCAAATCTGAGCATAGCCACCAAAAATACACTGTTGATCTATGCATTAAAGACTCAAATTTGAACATAGCCACGAGACAGACACTATGGATATATACAACAATACAATATGAATATACTCCAACACAACCTGAGTCTGTCAGAAAAGATCCAAGGTCTTCATCTCCATCACTCTATAGTACGAATCTAACCATTCAAATACATGTGTTGAAGTCGAACATGGTAGAAACCACTTGATTACTGGTCATTAGTGAATATCATTAACAAGTGCGAGGGAAATCACCATTAATGTCAATGAATCCCAAGGTACACCGGTACAATCCAACAGGTGCGAATTAATGAGCTAAAGTCGAACACTCAACGAAATCTTGCGGTTAGGGGTCAATAATGAAAACCCACTATCGAAAGCAAGAAAACCTACCATTGAGGCATGCAAGTTCCAAGTTACCAATTAGTTTCTAAGTCTAATTCTTGGATAATGAGTTAAAGTCGACAGGAAAAGACTCATCACAGAAGGGCCTTAATGTATCCCCCATCAATGAAATGAAATAGGAAACAAGATTTGAAGTAGATCAGAATAACAAATGATTCAGGACTGACTCAAGGATGGCCAATGTAATAGAAGGCTTAAGGACTGCAGAAATGGACGACACAATAGAAGACTTTCCGAGTTGAACTTCTCTTTGAACATATTGACGACACGGAAAATGTATCAGAAACATTGACTCAACAACATGGATCACAGACTAATTTTGTAATATTATAAAGGAGTATGATCAAGAGACAAGCAGATTTTCCAACCTAAACATAAAGCGAGTGAAAGGGTGTCATGTTCAAAAGTGACTCCCCCATAGAATACAGGTTTAGACACATTTATTTCCCGGTTTTTATCCCACCATTTATGGTGAGTACCTCTTTATTTTTACACAAGCTTTAGGAGGATAACATATGCTTGAGCTGTAATCTCATCCTTCATATAAGTCATTCATAGTATATTTAATGAACCCTAAGAAGGAGTGGTTCAATCCCATATGGGCCTTTCGATGTTTGTTTTACGAGTCTAAAGAAAGTAAACTCAATGGTCTTTTCATGTTTATGGAGTTTGAAAATAACTTAAAGAAGACTCCATAACTTCTTCTAATCATGCTTGATTAGAGTATGTTCCTTTTTCGTAAAGTAGTCTGATGAGACCAAAAAAGAGATAAACTATTGATCAACAAACATTTTCTTCAAATACTTTAACGAACGTGAAAAGAACAAGATCGCTCGGCAATCTTTTCATGTTTAGAGAGTCTGAAAAGAGCTTAAAGGGAACTCCAGGGGGTTCCTTTTTTGTATAACCTTTACGAGTCTAAAAAAGTGATAAAAGTTTACTCGATTACATTCTAAGGTATTTACGAGCACGAGAAAGAAAAAAGATTGAGGTCGGGATTGTTTTCATTTTTATGCAAGCTTAAAACAAAACAAAAATATGCTTGGGATAGATTTTATTTTTTACACAAGCTTAAAACTAGCCAAAACTATGCTTGGAACTGGTTTCATTTTTACACAATCTTGAACCAGAGAAAACTATGCTTGAGGTAGGTAGTTTCATTTTTACACAAGCTTGAACCGAAGAAAACTATGCTTGAGGTAGGTGGTTTCATTTTTACACAAGCTTGAACCAGAGAAAACTATGCTTGTGACTTCCCAATGCATAATCCAGAGATGGTTGGTACCTAGCCCCCAACTTAAGAATCTAGCGGCTTAACTTCAACATGGAGTCCAGAGGCTATAAGAATTCCCCCCCAAGCTTCGTTGCGTCCGACGGCATAGACGGATGAAATGAAGCTTCAAATACTATATGTAACGAAGTACTTGACTCAATCGAAGAGGGGAAAAAATATTTCATTTTTTAATGAGCTTGACATAGAAACATGAACTATCATCGAGAATCCAGGTTCAATCCCCAGACCTCTGTTTCATTTTTTAACTCGCTTAACACAGAAACGAGAACTATGCTCGTAGGATCTGTTTCATTTTTTAACGAGGTTTCCACAGAGACACAAAAAACTATCCTCGTAGTTGGTTTCATTTTTTAACGAGCTTGAAATAAAAAAACCATGCTCAAGGTTGGTTTCATTTTTTAATGAGCTTGAAATCAGAAAACCATGCTCAAGGATGGTTTCATTTTTTACTGAGCTTGAAATCAGAAAACCATGCTCAAGACTGGTTTCATTTTTTAATGGGATTGAAATCAGAAAACCATGCTCAAGGATGGTTTCATTTTTTAATGAGATTAAAATCAGAAAACCATTCTCAAGGATGGTTTCATTTTTTAATGAGCTTGAAATCAGAAAACCATGCTCAAGGACGGTTTCATTTTTTAATGAGCTTGAAATCAGAAAACCATGCTCAAGGCTGGTTTCATTTTTTAATGAGCTTGAAATCATAAATCCATGCTAAAAAAACTCTTATTGATCATGGCTTCCAAGAGGACAATGCTCTTGAAACACACCATGTCAAGGGAAAAAAATCGGTCATGGATTCCAAGAAATCTTCACTGGATGGAAGAACAACGGTTTGGAAAGACACCATGTTGAGGGTCACGATGGGGGTAAGGAGATCAAGCTCTAATAGCCCTACCGAAGAGATCACCATGTCAACTACCTGATCCAAGTCATAAGATATTGAGCTTACAGTGAGAGGCTCATTTGCATCGACAACTGAAGGCATAGGAGACAACACCACATAATTGACCTATGGCAGAGGTGATACCGACTGCATATATGAACCGTTCAGGGAAGTCATTGAGTTGATGGTCAAGTCAGGACCAACAAACAAAAGTTGATCAATAGTCACCACTCATCCATCGTGCGGGAAAAATATCACACGAAAAAGAGTGGACACAATAGATTTCATGGAATAGACATAGTCTCTCCCAAGGAGTAAATCGAAATCCAAGGGGTCTTGGACTACCATGACATGATTAAAAACAGTTTTCCCTCCCAAAGTTACGGGAAACTGAGGAAGGGTCCCTACAGGTTGACTATTTCTTCTATTGAAATCCAACAAATTATGCGTAACTGGCACAAGATGAGGATAACCCAAAGCTTGCCAAGCAATAGAGGTCAAAATACTAATGGACGAACCTTCATCTATTAGTGTCTGAGGAATGTCCCGACCACAAACTTGTACTATAATATTGAAAGGAATGTGAGAGGGAAGACGAGGTCCAATTAGTGCACCCCAATAAAAAAGGATGGCTTCATTACTTGGAGGGGGTTCCACGGGAGAAGGAGAAATACCCCCTAGCATGGTAGATTTTGTATCAACAAGAAAAACATGGGCAATATCGGATTTACTCTCTAGAGGGAGAGTAGGATTGACTAATGACAATATCATATCGACCACTTGGGTTGCATTCTCCAAGGGGAGAATGGGGTCAATGGATGGAAACAGATCGACCACTTGGGTTTCACTCTCTAACGAGAGAGTGGGATTGACCGAGGATAGGACCGAATCGACCACTTTGTCAACTGGTGCAACTAAGGATGTGACCATATTGACTACATGATCAACCAGATTGACCGACGAAGGGACCAAATTGATCATTCCATCAACTACAGGTGGGTTGAGAGTAAGCTTGTGATAATCAGCTGGAAGTTGAGGTTTGGAAACAGTCATGTCTTCCAGTCATTTCGAGGCTTCGTCCAAACGAGGGAAAAATTGAGCTTGATGACTCCCTCTGCATAACATACATGGGAACTTGACTCTACTTTTCTTGTTCCCAACGGTATCCTAACTAGTTATTTGATGGGAGGTCAGAAACATGTTGTTCAGAGGCTGATGAAATTAGTTGGTGAGGGTGCGTAGACCATGCTTCTATAACCTTGGACAGACCAGGGCAATCCAAGAAAGAAAGAAAGACAAACTAGGAAAACAATTTGTTCTCCCCACTTGAGTCACCAGTTTTGTTATCGGATAAATTGGTAAGTTCAGACACAAATAGATCTCCCTAGCTTCACCCCGAAACTAGAACAAAAAAAGACAGAATATAAAAATTTCCCTAAGTTTTAATTATCAAACATACTAACTAACAAGAGATAAATGACATACCTTTTAAATGTCATTTGTCCTCGCTAGTGTCATCCTTGCTCCATTCCAAGGCTTATGGCATGTTGAACCTGTAAAAATACAGAGGCCAATGAAGTGAAAGCAACAACATATACTCAACAAAACCTATGTATGTGATCAATGAATCATACAATAAAATAAGACCAATTTTTTGGGAAATAAATATATCACTGTATTAAAGAATGTGGAGGAAAGATAAAATCATATGCCTTGATGTTGTCAGGTTCCTTCCAATATTTCCTTGCTTCCCACACACTTCTTCTCCACGGATTCTGAGATCAACAATCTATCTTGACAAAGCAAAGCTCAAATCCAACATACAAGCTCCAAAAACTCTAAGCTATAAAACTCAAGAACTTTCCAACTTTTCCAATCTAACTTTCCCCATGAGAAATCCTCTCCTTTTATAGGCTGAAAAGGATAGGGTGAGGAGGTTAGGATGATCCCATGATATCAGGGATGTGATTTAGATCCAAACCGATTGGAGGCCACCTCACCCTCGAAGCTTAAGTTCTAGAACTTTCGAGAAATTCCTCTTTTTCCTTCGTACGAAAATCGTCGCACCCTTAACATTGAGCAAACTGTGACGACGTCACATGCCACTATGGTGCAACCTGCAATGATCCTAGATTGTTACACCCTTAACACTAAGCAAGGTGCGACGATCCCTTTTTATAAGGTTTTTGACAAAGGAAAAGTATAATTTCATCTCTCTGGGAAAAAGTATCTTCATTTTTCTTCAAGGATTAAGGCCATTGATCCATCTAAAGACAAAGGATAGGTTTACATCATTAACGGTCATAGGGGCAACGAAAATAATGTGTAACAATTACTATGCTACTTAAGCTATTAATCAAGATAATAACATTCTAGCATTATATAAATTGAAATACATTTCAAGAATAACAAGATTTATAAACCATTTATTTTTTAAATTATGAAAAAAAATATATGTATTTTTCAAAAGTTTAATATAAATTTGAGTGGGATACAAGGACAATGATAAACAATGGATTTTCTTTTACCTTTATTTTTGGTGGTTTTTGTTGTTATGAATAGTACACTGAGATACACATATAGTAAGCCATCTATAGTAACATAAAACAACATGTTACTATTGATTTCCATTTTCTCCTATTATGAAAGGCCATTGCTCCAGGTGCCATGGATCTTTGCAAACTCATAGCTACAAGGTGATGAAGCTCTACAAAGTTAAATGAAAATTGTACTCTTGGAAGCACAGTGCAACTTCTCTCTCCAAGGACAATTCAATTAGTCTCTCCTTGTTTCCATCACTTTGGTATCACTTCTTCTGGGATTTCCTACTCCTTTTCCTGTTGGTCTTAGGTTCAACTTAAAATGACATTGGCTCCATGGCCAAGCATCTTGATTTTTTATTTCTTTCATATTCTTTTTTCTATGTTTTGTTGAGCTGTTTGAATTTTTAGAGACAAGAGTGTATTATGTGCAGTAGATGGACATTGGTTGCACATGACTAGATCAATTGATGGGATTGCTCTGGATGATTCAGCTAATCAAGCAGAGATAATAAGTCTTTTCTTTTTCTTGGGTGGCCAAATAAAATGAAAGCCAATGTCGATAATCCAAGGGCCAAAGATAGATAATGCTCCGATGAGACAAATATATTGTTGGACAGTTGGTTTGGACAATTGGTTGTTGTTGATGTCAACCCTTAGAGATTGATGTCAACCCTTGAAGAAGTCTGAAATCCCTAGAGATATGGTTGAGATTGATGGGGATTTAGTTTTCATTGATGGAGTGGTTGATGTTAGCAGATGTGGTACCCGAAGTTGGTTGAGGAATATGGACATGAAGGACAATGTAATTGCAAGTAAGACTACAGAAACCTCTAGAAGCTCAACAAGAAGTCAATTATTCTATAATCCTCTAGAAGGTCAATAAGAAGTTGCTAGTCAAAGTGGTTACGAAAAAAAGTTAATTAAGGGTGAAGTTGTTGCAACGAGAAAGTAATTAAAAATAAAATTGGTTGCAACAAGAAACTAATTATGTACCGTAGTTGCAAAAAATAATTTATGATTTGACTAATTAAAGAAAAGTTAGTTGCAACAAGAAAGTGGGTTAGCCCTAGAATATGGAGAAGGGGTAAAACAAATATAAGGTAGACCCTAAAGGAAGGCACTTGAAAGTATAAATAAGAGATCAAGAGACACCCATTAGCACCTATTGAGAATATTTAATATCTATCTTTTAAAAGGTTTACTGCATGGATTTTCATTGACAAATATGAGGTAGCACAAATCTGACGCAACGAAGGAAGAGCGATGAAAAAATTTCGTGACTGCAGAGAAGAGCGAGGTTTTTGTGAAAAACCTCAGTTTAGCTTACCCTCACGGGTCAGAGTATTGGTGTCCCATGAGGCACCCCCATGGGTTGTCGAGAGCTCTTCACATGGGGCACCCCCGCAGGTTGTTGAGAGATCGTCATGTGAGGCCCCCTGCGAAAAAAGGCTTAGTCACATGAGGAAAAACTAGATTTGAATATTGGGGTTTGTACAAGACTGCAAAATCTGAGGAGAGTCTACAGACATGTGGGACAGTGTCCAGGTACACCATGTCAGTGACAAAAAGTAAAGATATGTTTATGTGCTTGTTTGGGATTGTTTGAGATGATGTTGTAGAGCATGCTTGAGGCATGGCTTGGTGAGTTTTGGTATATGCTCTCTTGAATGTATGGTACAACTGTAGTGAATTTTTTGAGGCATATCTTTTGAGGCGCATTGTTGGTGCACATGTTGGTTATATTGGTATACATTCTTTGGTATTTTGTTGAGACATATCATGTGTGATATGGCACATATTTGAGGTATATATTGGCATACTTGGACACATTGTTTGAGGCATGATTGGTACTTGTTTCATACTGCATAACAATGAGTTTATGGCACATAGTTTGATGTGAGGGTTTATGGAATTTGGTTTATGAATGTTGGTGATCTTGGTACATGATTGGTATATGATTGGTACTTGTTTGGTACATGACTAAAGGGATGTCTTGGTGATGTTCAACATATGGTTTGAGATATGCACTTGGTGATCTTGGTGATTGATCTATGTGATTATATCTGGTTAGGTTGATGTGACAGGTTGTTGTGACAGGTTTATGTGACAGGTTGATATGACAGGTTGTTGTGATAGGTTGTTGTGACATGTTGATGTGACAGGTTGTTTTGAAAAATTGATAGTGACAGGTTGACAGTAGTAGTGACAATGACAATGATTATGGTAGTGAAAGTTTGGTCTACACTTATATTTCAGGGCTATAGGATGAGACAAGAAAAGGGGGTTGTAGCCTCCTTCCGGTTGGTGCCGGAGAGTCAGGGAATTGGAGCTTCCTTTAGGTTTGAGCCTGTAAACTAGGGGGTTGGAGCCTCCTTCCAGTTGTAGCTAGTAAATTAGGGAGTTGTAGCTTCCTTCAGGTTGGAGCCTCTAAATAGGGGGTTGGAGCCTCCTTCCAGTCTGGAGAATTGGGAATTTTGTGCTCCCTATGAATGTATTTCTTATGATCTATAATAAAAAAAAATCGTGGTTTTCTCCCATTTGGGTTTCCACGTAAATATATGGTGTATCTGTGGATGATTTTATGTATTGTTGATTTATATTGTTGATGATATATTGAATGGTAATGATAAACCAATGATACATTGATGATAAAGTTAAAGAATACATATTGTGGTTAAAATTAATATAATTGCTCATACTGATTCACCCCCACCCCCTCTCAATATTCCAACATATATCTATAATCAAATGGAATATGAAGTTTTTCTAGTGAGATAAACTAGAGATATTCTAGATTCATATGTCAATTCGTCGATTTATGTAGAGGAGCGAGTTTCAGGAATTCCACCCACTGGTAAATAGAGGGGTTGGATCAACAGGATCCAGGCATATTCACACTTTACAATCCCAGTGTTAAAAGAGAAGAGAATATATATTACCACATATTTTGTTTTCTATGGTGAGTATATAGATATATTTCTAGTTGTAGCAACTCCAATAAGAGTAATATGTAGGAAAGAGTTGTTACCATATTATGTGATCCAAGCTGCACTAGAGAATGCAACCACTAGAGAGATATGAGCAAAAATCATATTAGAGAGTGACTGCCCTTTGAGAAAGTACACTAAATCCCAAAACATGGATAACGATAACAACCTCCAACAATAAACATAGGTTGAAAAGACAACAAAGATAAAGAAGCAAAATAACAGAGTGTTGTAAAAATTACCATAGAAATACTCTAGGATCTCACTCCTAGTGTCTCCCCTCCCCTCAATAACTACTTTGAAGTTGCACCAAGTAATAACATTTGTTTAAGGTGTAAAAGTTGGCATAGCATTTCTACTAGTTGGCTAAGCATATTTGATGAATATGAGAGCAGTCTGGAAAGTCTTGATTCTCTTTGCTTGATGCATAGATGATGGGATGCTCATATTCCTCTTTTGCAGACACTTTTGCACTTGAATTTGGAGACTTTGAAGAAGAAACCCATCCCAAGAAAATAATTGAGTAGAGTGATTGTGGGAGTGATTATGACCCCTTGTGTAGAGAAATTTGATGCCAAATTAGTGGCAAAGTTGTAGTCATTGTAGCTATGCTATCGAGCCTGGGATCTACTCATAGAAAGAGTCGAATTGAGTAGATTGACACCTTCAAGGTACATATCACATATTTAGTTTTTATGTTGTACTAGGGAGCATCCTTAGTTTTTGTAGTAGCCTAGAGGAAGCCATTAAATAGTTCTATCTTTGACTCAAACCTCCATGCCAAGGAGTCCAACAACTCTCACATAAGGCATAGATAATGTATCTAAAGGAGGAGCATATGTCTCAAGACAACATATGTGCATTGTTGGTTGTGGAGCCTGATTATCTTCCTGATTCAGAGGTCCTTGATTTCAGCCGTGTTTATACTCCATGAAGTATTTACACCCCAGAAGTATGTACACTCTTCCACATGGGGGAGTGCAGAGGGGGGTTACCCCCTCTGCGGGGTCTGGCGGCAAGCAGGCCCCCAGCGGGGGTTCAGGGGCGAAGCCCCCGAAACAAAAATTGCCTTGTAAAAGTATATTGTAATTTCATTGTAAATCTGGACAGTTCATTATAAGGTCGCAGATCTAACGATAGAGATTATGTTAGGGTTTTTTTCCCTAGAAGGCAACCCTATTTTATGAGGGAAATGTATCACGGCTATGGTTGATGGTGAATATTGTATTCTGAGAGAGGAGACTGTGAGAGAAAGAAGAGGAAGTTACAACGGGTTTTGTTGTAGGTTGTATCCCTTCATTTGCTGGATAATAATAAAGGAAGGGCCTGGCAATTTCTCTGGTGGACATAGCCGACACTGGGTGAACCACGTAAATCTGTGTCTCTCTTGTATTGTGTGTCTTCTGTGTTTTGTTTCTGCATTTGTTTTATTTTATTGCTCCGCGGTCTTGTTTTTCTAACAAATGGTATCAGAGCATAAGGTAACTCGCAGGAAAAGAG
Organism: Picea engelmannii; assembly: GCA_009831015.1. NCBI lineage: Eukaryota > Viridiplantae > Streptophyta > Pinopsida > Pinales > Pinaceae > Picea > Picea engelmannii. The sequence goes on from ML793101.1 coordinate 645,774, forward strand.
GGTTCCTGGTTTGAGTGGGAGCAATTTCGGAAGATGGAAAGTTTAGGGTCGAGAAATTTAATGACCAAAACTACTAGTTATGGAAGATGCAGATGGAAGATTATTTATATCAGAAGGATCTATTCCTACCATTGAGCGAAGTAGCAAAGATGCTGACGGCCATGAAGGATGAAGAATGGGAGATTCTTGACGGAAAGGCTCTAGGAACGATATGGCTGAGCCTGGCAGTGTCGGTGGCTTTCAATATCTCGAAAGAAAAGACAACGAAGGGTTTGATGTATGCGTTGGCCAAATTGTATGAAAAACCCTCGGTGTCCAATAAGGTATTTCTAATGAAGAGATTATTTAATATGAAGATGTCGGAAGGTGGGTTCGTTGCAGATCATTTAAATGAATTTAATACGGTTACTAATCAACTAAGTTCTGTAAAATTGGACTTTGATGATGAGGTTAGGGCTCTTGTAATCTTGTGCTCATTGCCAGAAAGATGGAATGGCTTGGTCATGGCTGTAAGTAACTCTGTCTCTGGTTCAAATACTTTAAAATTTGATGATGTTGTTGGTGTTATCCTTAGT
>ML793101.1:655818-686595 GCA_009831015.1 Picea engelmannii
AAAGGACCTGGCAATTTCTCTGGTGGACGTAGCCCACACTGGGTGAACCATGTAAATCTGTGTCTCTCTTGTATTGTGTATCTTCTGTGTTTTATTTCCGCATTTGTTTTATTTTATTGCTCCGCGGTCCTGTTTTTCTAACAGATTCTAGATTCCAAACGTAGGTAATCAAATTTTTGTTGTGTTGGAATTATAACTCCTACTTGTCTTGTGATTAAAGTGTGAAAGTATTCATCATACAATAATGTTGAGATTTGTTAAATGTATTTGATAATTTTAATATAGAGATTATCTCTGCATGAGTGATTTGCTTTGTTATTTAAGAGTTTTTTAGATCTAGGAGAGATCTTAGATTCTATTTAGATGTGTTGTTGAGATATTTTCTCAACAAATGGATTGTGTGGTTAATATAGTCAATATATCTTAAGGCCAATCTTAATGTATTTATATGTACCTGTGTTGATTGAATAATATATACTCAAAACATTTTTGGTGTGTGAAAGAAAAATATGTATACTCTCCATTTCTCTTTAATTTTGTCCACTTTAGCTTCCACTTTAAATAGAGATTGGGAAGAAGTGATGGAACTCGACCTTGTTCCCTCTTTCTCTATCCTTTTTTCGACTCCTTTTATAGGTCTTCATTATCTCTAGAGTTTTCATCCAATCCAACTTCTAAGTTAGAGCCACCAAAAACCCTGAAAGGTCCAAACTTGTTCTCTAAAGATGTTAGTGACTTGTGCTTCTAGGTTTAAAAATATCTCATTTGATTCATCCTATGGATTGTTAATATACTCATCTACCATGGTTAAGGTTTTTCAGACATTATGACAATTCTTGGATCCTGCAACTTCCCACAAAACCCCCAGAAAAAATGCTTCGATACTGATATGATATGTAAACGAACATGGATATTCCATTGGAATAGTTCATCACAATAGATCTTACAAGCTTTTACAATTTATTATTATGTAGTTCTTTATTTAACATTCAATTAAATGTTACTTTCTTAATGCATGCAAATGTTGAAGTAACTAAAACTCAAATAAACGAAGCTAAGAAAATAACACAATATCCATACAATGAACAAAAGATGTATCTTGGGAAAAATTGATATGAGAAAAACCAAGCTAGAAGGTGAGGCCTATGTCTTGTTCTTTTCTTCTTAGTTGTGAAATAAAAATACAAAGAAAGGGGCACTCACTATGGAGTTTCCATGGACACTGTGTCCAATATGGCCACTACCAGGTCTTCTACTTCCTTCGTTATGTTTCAATATCCCATTTCCAGAGGATTTTCTTAACTATAGAACAATACACAATACAATAAGAATGAAACCCCTTCCTTTCCTAGTGGCCTAGTATTTAACATAGCTTGAAATTCATTTAGGGTTAGGCTTAGGGTTTTTACATGCATCAACCCCCAATTAATGTTATGGTTTTGGACCCTCTAAAATCTTCTTGAAAGACCACATGTGACTAGATCCACATGTGTGAGTAATGGAAGATGAGGTGGCATCCACTCGGTATCATGGTGGCCAATAGGATAGGTCAATTTGCGAGAAGCATAACTTCCACATAGATCTCCATGTCATTGGAAATCTCTTGAAGTGTAGAATGATGTCGAGAGCCTGAAATCTTTGCTTGCAAAGTTTTGACCCCAAAAACAACTCTTCAAGTGTTCAAACGAGCTTCATAAGGTTCTAAACCCCAAATCACCAAAGGGGGACTTGCCCATAAAATGATCCCTACAAACCAATAGCTCCAATTTTTCCACCTGAAAAATACCAAAATAAATAACATCATTCCAAATTATAATAATAATAATAATATAATAATAATAATAATATACATGTATTATTAAATTTTAATTATTTCCCTTATTTTTATATTTATTATATTTATCATATAATATCTTGTATTATTGTCTTAATTAATTCTTTAACTTTATTTATTGTTAATTAAACCTCCCAAACACAATATTAAATTTTAATTGATTCTTGATTTCTATATTTATTATATTTAAAACATTTATTTTTTAATTATTGTCTTAATTTACTCTTTTATAAATATATATTATTATTATTATATATATATTATAATTATTGTGAAGATATATATTATTTTTCAAATATGTATTTACAAAAATTGCATTTTAATTTGGGCTGGTTGGTTTATGTTTGGTTATATAATGTAATGTTAATTCATCTAGATGCATGCTATTAAATTTTAATCGATTTCTTTATCTCCATGCTTATTATATTTTAAAATATTTGTCACATATCATTTCTTGATATCCATGGTCATTATATTTTGAAATATTGGTCATTGCTTATTATATTTTCCAATATTTGTATATTTTTTATTATTGTTTTAATGTTTTGTTTTATTGTTAGATGTTGATTTTCATGTTCATTATATTTTGATATATTTGTATATTTTGATATATTTGTAGAGTGTTTTTTTATTATTATTGTGGGTGTGGGAAGTTGTGATTTTTATATTGTAATAGATCAATTTGGTTTTAATGAGCATTAATTATTATCATCATCAACTTAATATCTTATATTATTATCTTAATTAATTTTTTAACTTTATTTATTGTTAATTAAACCTCTCAAACATAATATTAAATTTTAATTGATTCTTGATTTCTATATTTATTATATTTAAAAAAAATATTTTTTAATTATTATCTTCTTTTACTCTTTTATAATATATAATGTAATGTTAATTCATCTCACATCATATGCATACTATTAAAATTGCTATTAAAATTTAATTGATTCCTTAATCTCCATGCTTATTATATTTTAAAATATTTGTTACATAATTATTATTTTTTATTATTGTTTGACTTCATTTCTTGATATCCACCTTCATTATATTTTGAAATATGGGTCATTGCTTACTATATTTTCAAATATTTGTGTATTTTTTTTGTTATTGTCTTAATGTTTTGTTTTTTTGTCTTAATTCATTCTTTGACTTTGATGTTTATTATTATAGTTGACCTCGATGTTTATTATAATAATAATTTATTTTTAAAGTTACTGCCAAGCCACATCAAATTAGTATATGAAACCCCTTTTGATATATTTATAAAGGAGTGTTTTTTTATTATTATTGTAAATGAGAAGTTGTAATTTTTAAATTATTTTGATTGAGCATTTTCAATAATGTATTTTATATTGTGATAAATTCAAGTAGCATTTTTAATACAAAACTATGGTTGGTGTAATGAATTCAACATAAAAATTTAATATAAAATATCAATACAATGGTGATTGACTTATCTATATAAAATATCAATACAATGGTGATTGACTTATCTATTATTATTTTCTTAATGTTTTGTTTTATTGTTTTGATTCATGTAAATGCTTATTGTAATAGTTGACTTTCATGTTCATTATATTTTGATATATTTGTAAAGGAGTGTCTTTTTATTATTATTGTGAGCGTGGGAAGTTGTGATTTTTATATTGTAATAAATCAATTTGGTTTTAATGACAGTTTAATATCTTATATTATTGTCTTAATTAATTCTTTAACTTTATATATTATTAATTAAACCTCTCAAACATAATATTAAATTTTAATTGATTCTTGATTTCTATATTTACTATATTTAAAATATTTATTTTTTAATTATTATCTTTCTTTACTCTTTTATAATATATAATGTAATGTTAATTCATCTCACATCATATGCATACTATTAAAATTGCTATTAAAATTTAATTGATTCCTTAATCTCCATGCTTATTATATTTTAAAATATTTGTCACATAATTATTTTTTTTATTACTGTTTGACTTCATTTCTTGATATCCACCTTCATTATATTTTGAAATATGGGTCATTGCTTACTATATTTTCAAATATTTGTGTATTTTTTTTGTTATTGTCTTAATGTTTTGTTTTATTGTCTTAATTTATTCCTTCACTTTGATGTTTATTATCATAGTTGATCTTATGTTTATTATAATAATAATAATTTATTTTTAAGGTCACTGCTAAGCCACATCAAATTGGTATATGAGACCCCTTTTGATATATTTGTAAAGGAGTGTTTTTTTATTATTATTGTAGGTGGAAAGTTGTAATTTTTAAATTATTTTGATTGAGCATTTTCAATAATATATTTTATATTGTAATAAATTTAAATAGCATTTTTAATACAAGACTATGATTGGTATAATAAATTTAATAAAAAAATTTAATATAAAATATTAATACAATGCTGATTAACTTATTTATATAAAATATATTTTTTTTTTTATAAAAATGTGTTTAATTGTTTTAATTAAATAATTAAATAAATATAAATTTATTTTAAATTTAAATTTAATAAATATTTAAGAAAATTAAAATTTTAATATAAATTTTCATATAAAAAAATTAATAATAAAAATGTTTACATTTCATCAAATTTAAATAATAAAACATCTCACTATTTTCAATCCAATAAATAAATCATAGTACAAAAAAATCCAAATAACATATATTAAAAAACAAAATAAAAATAAAATTTATTATCAAATAAAACATCTCACTATTCTATATCTAATAAATAAATCATACTACAAACATATCCAAATAACATATATTAAAAAACAAAATAAAAATAAAATTTATTATTAAATAACATATATTAAAAAATAAATTCGATGGGTGAGTTCTAGTGGTTGAATTCTGACACACTGCCTTCCAGTCCTCCTTTAATCTGTTAGGCAAAATGGTCTTCAGTAAAGATGTGTTCGATCCCCAGTTCGCTCGAGCTTCTCGAGAGTTGAAAGACGTTCTTTTCCCAACTCCCAACGTGGCAGATCTTTTCCCTTGCCTTCACTTCTTGGATCCCCAGGGCGTGTACCGTAGTACGGAAATATATACCAAAAAGGTATATGATGTTCTCCACAAATTCATAGAGGATCGACTGCGTACGAGGTCGACAGAAATTATCTTTATAAATGCACATGTATTTTGCAAAGCGTGTGTACATTATTTTTATAAATGCATATGTATTTTGCTGTTTCTGTTAAACACATTATTTAAAATAATGATCAGGGCTGGAATTTTGCAGGCAACTTAGCATCTCAACCTGTGTTTTTTCTCATAGAGTCACTTTGGAATATAAACACAATTATTAGGTGTTTGTCCATATCAGGACACAAAACCAAAGAAATAAGATGAGAGTAGCAACAACGTAGATATTTCTAACAATTTTGAAGAAAACTTATTTTTTAATTTTGTATTTTTAAAATTTTTTTAAATTATGAAAAATATATATGTTTTTTTAAAGCTTAATATTAATAAAAATTTGAGTGTAATCCAAGGACAATGATGACCAATGGATTTTTTTTTTTTTTGCTTTTGTTGTTTTGAAGGGTTAGGGTTTACAAGGAGTAAGGTCATTTCATTGTTTTTGGCTTTTTGTTGTTGTGAAGGGTTAGGGTGTACAAGGACTAAGGTCATTTCTTTGTTTTTGTGTTTGTTTAAGTACATTTAGGATTCACTTATAAGAAAAAAAGAGCAAAAACGATTGTTCTTTTATTTTATTTTTTACTTTTTGGTAGTGTTTTTAAATTGCTTTTCTTCTTAAAATTGTTTGATTGATTGGTATGATTACATCTTTAATAGTTTCAAAATAGAAAGAAAATACGAAAAGTAGTATTTGCATTGCATTCTATTTTTTATCATCCAAAGAGTTGTTCATGCTTAATGCTTGGTGGAGACCTACCTATTTCATTGAAGAATAAAAATAAAGAGATTAATTTTCCAATGTTCTTAAATTTTTAGTTTTAAGTGTCATAAAACATCATTAGTTACATTATCATTGCCTTGACTAATCAACATCCATTAAAATTAATGGTGAATCTTAAAATCAACTAGATCTTTTTCTTTCTAGAAAAATCAACGCAGTTTAGTTCTAGAGGATTTTAGAGTAAACTCTCCGAGCTGCAAAACAAACTAGGAATTGATTAGCAAGTGAAAACTTCATTAGTAATGAACGATACTTGTCAAGAAAACACCTCTAACATAGGTTTGAAGCACTGGGTCAAGTTGGTTCAAGTGCTCATACTATCCCCGAACACTTGGATTAGTGAGTTATGAATGTACGAGAGTTTTAGCTAAAGTGGAAAGTCCTTGCCCGGTGACACCATTTCTTTTGCATATTTGGTTCTAGGATTCATTCTTATGTTCTCTACACATATGTAGAATCCTAACTGATAACTATTCCCCCTGGTTATCAATCGTGAAGTGATATCCATAGTTTCCTTTCCTAGGAAACTTTGCATGCATGACTGAAAGTGGGAAGTGTTTGTGGTGCCTGAGACAAACACATAATATCAGTCTTATCTCCCTTGGAGGGTGCCCATATTTTCAAGGGTACTTGCACCTTGGGTGATTGTTGCATGAAGGTTACCGTAACCGTGTCCCTCACCTTCGTTACTTGGTCTTGGGGTACTAATCATTCCAAACCAACTTCCAGGAGACTCTTTAACTACCTCTTCATTGTTTTGGATCCAAGTCCTAATCACCTTCAACTGAGCTTTGGAAGAGTATTTTTTCTTATTGATCCATCTTAAGAAATTTTTAGCCGGGTGCTTCTTGTTTGATCGCTATTCAACTTCAGGTTGTTTCTATCTTGTTGCTTTTGAATCTCTGATTCAAAGTGGTTGACCAACCACTTTTTCGGTTTAGAAGGACCCGAGCTATTCCTCTAGAATGTGTGGAGTAATCTCTTCAAAGGAAAAGGTTAGACAATTTTGATTCTCCTCTGCATGAGCCAATAGAATAGACCCAAGCTGTATTGAACAGTCCCACAAGGGAGAAGCTAGTGTTGAAAGATAATAACAATGTAGAACTATTAGTCGAAGGGAACTTAAGGGATTTGGATGGTAACATACCTATTCATGGGAGGGTTGCACCTCCTCCTCCATAAGATGATCTCAATTTTGTCAAGATCGAATATATTATCGATCCATCTCTAGAAAATTATAATCTACCCCTCACCAGTCCTCATAGCCCACTCCTTCTGCATGCTCGTAACTTCAATAATCATAGTCACATTGCACATACAAATCCTATTTACCAGTGGTCTAGGATGGATAATGTCGTAGTACTTTAGGACCTAGGGGAACCCATACCCCCACATTGACTGTGATCTACGTGGATCTCAGTGGCCATCCACCTTTTTGACTAAATTAACATTTTCAAGCCCGTGGTTTTGATAAACCATGATATTCAACCTTTTGATGGGGAATATAATGTAATTCCATCTCCATTTGTTAATTACAACCATCATGTATGTAAGGTACCAGACATAATGTAATATGTAGAAACAAAAAAGTTCAACAAATACCAATGGAACAATAAAATATTGAGAATAACAATACCAACAATAATGTCTTTATTGAAAGAAAGTAATGTTCACTTGCCTCTTTGAGGGGGCTACCTCTAGCAGAGGAGAGCTCTATTAGAATAAATCTCAAGACAAAGTTTTCTCATGATTCCTACTCTTATTTATACTAATTCTATCTTCTAAAAAGCATTCTATAGGAAGATCTTTTTAGAAGTGAAAGCTTCTATTAGGTATTCTTACATTAACTTGTTCACATTTATTAAATAGGACTTATTAACTAATGTCAGCCTTTATTACATGGAAAATATATTATTCTATCTACGTGAGGGGTTACGGAGGTGAGTTCCCTAACATTCCCTCCCCCTTGAAAAAGATCCCTGTCCTCAAGGCTTAAGATGAGGAAATTGTTGCAGAATGGTAGCTATCTCCTAGGTGGCATCTTCTGGTGGAGTATCCTTCCATTGAACTAATACTTTCTGGATGGTGTGCTGATGGAGATGACGCTCGTGCTGGTCCAATATTACTTGTGGATGCAATCAAATGGAACCTTCTTCATCCAACTCTAGCATACTGGTCTGGGTGTGGCACTTGGTGCCAATCACTTTCTTCAGGCATGAAACATGAAAAATAAGATTTATCTTAGAGTGACTAGGAAAATATAATTGATAGGCCATTGGCCCCACGCATTTGGAAATGGTCTAAGGACCATAAAATTTGGGGGAAAGTTTCTAACACAAATGGGATTTTAGTGAATTCTTCTTGTAGGGTTGTAGACGAAGAAACACCTAGTCCCATTCAACAAACTGATGTTCAGAATGACTCTGATCTTCCTATTTATTCATGCGGTTCCAAGCCATGACAAAATTTACTTTGAGAGTACAGAGAATGGTCATGCGGACTATAAGATTTCAGTCAACCTCATGAACATTAGAGACACCCGACATGTATGGGAGAACCGATGGTGGCTTATGTCCGTAGACTACTTGAAAGGGAGTCATGCGAGTTGCAGTATGGTAAGAGGTGTTGTAACACCATTCAACCAGAGGTAACCATTGAACCCATTGATGTTGTCTGTCAGACACAAAACACCTCAAATATGTTTCCAAACATTTGTTGACTGCTTCGATTTGGCCATTAGTTTGGGGATGATAGGTTGTGTTGAGATGCAATTAGATTCTTTGGAGCCTAAATAATTCTTACCAAAAATTGCTAGTAAAAGTTGGATCATGATAAGAAACAATAGAATGAGGCATTCCATGGACTTTGAAGATATTATCCCTAAAGATTTGAGCCATTGTGGATGCGGTGAACGGGCGTTGAAGAGCACATAAATGAGCATATTTGGAAAGACGATACACTATCACCATGATGACTGACTTATTGCATGATTTGGGTAAGCCAAAAATGAAATCCATAGAAATATCCGTCCAAATAGTATGTGGAATCATAAGTGGATGGTGTATGCTAGGGGTTTTGACAATTTCACCCAGATTGCATTGACATGTATCACATTCAGCCACAAAGGTGTGGATGTCATGTTTCATACAATCCCAGAAGAAATAACGTTTGATCCATTCATAAGTTTTGGTCAAACCTGAATGCCCAGTTGTAGGTGAAGCATGAAACTCAAAGAGCACCTTGGATTTAAGGGTTGACTATTTTATTAAATACTGTCGACCTTTATAGTGAAACTCTTCATTGTGCCATGAGTATCTTGGAGAAGCTTGAGGATCTGTTGTAGTTTTTGGATTAGAATGGAAATTTTGGGGTCTTGCAAACATTCTCAGCAACAACTAGAAGCCAGTCAACTACAATGAATGAGAAGGAAAAGAGGGACCCTTCTTCTTCATATTCCCTAGAAAGAGCACCAACCACCAAATTTATTTTCCCTTTTTGTTGCTCCGAGGATGAAATTAGTTGTTCTAGGAAGTATTTGAGGCTTTGATGGTTTGTTTTAATTTGGAAGCGTTGTCCCAATAGATAAGAGTTCCATAGATCCATTGCATGCAAAAGAGCCAACATTTCCTTTTCATAGATCGATTGGCCCAAATGTTGCTCCGAAAACTATTTCTGTTGGTGAAAGACAGAGGTCATTCATATTGCATGAGGACTTCCCTGATTCCTCTCCCTGATGCATCACATTTCAGAACAAAGGTCTTGGTGAATTCAGGGAGGGCCAGTACAAAATTAGTGCACATAGCTTCTTTCAAGGCTTGGAAGGATTCGTCAGCTACTGGAGTCCAACTAAAATAATTATTTTTAAGGAGAGATGTTAGGGGAGTCACAATTTTTCCATAATTTTGAGCCCATTAAACCTAGGAAACCACGCAGAATTTTAAGAGTTTTAGGGCAAGGCCAATTTTTCATAGATTCAATTTTCTTAGGATCCACCTTTACACTATCCTTTCCAACAATATGAATGAGGTACTCAACTTCAGAGATGCCAAAAACACATTTAGACTGTTTGAGGAAAAATTTTTGCTTGGAGAGGAGATGGACAACTTTATCCACATGGTTGAGATGGGTTGGCCACATTTTACTATAGATGAGAATATCATCAAATAGAACTAACAAAAAGTGATGGAGGAAAGGGATAAAGACACAATTCATGAGACTTTGAAAAGTGGAGGGGGAATTACAGAGACCAAAGGGCATGACCAAGAACTCATAGTTTCCCTCATGAGTATGAAATGCAGTCTTGGGAATGTCTTCATCTTTCATACATATTTGGTGGTAGCCAAAATGTAGGTCAAGTTTGGTAAAGTATTGAGCCCCACTGAGTTCATACTAAAGGTCATCTATGACAAGAATGGGAAATTTTTCCTTGATGGTAAGTATGTTGAGGGCACGAAAATCAGGACACATGCATCAAGTTCCTTACTTTTTGGGGACCATGACTACAGGTGAAGAACAAGGGTTGGTATTATAGGGATGAATAACTCATACTTCTAGCAATTCTTGGATAATTTTATCAATTTCATTTTTTTGAGCAAAGGGATGACGATAAGGGCGAACATTGGGAGGAAGAATTCCTGATATTAAAGGAATGGTATGGTCATGTTCATCATAGGAGGGGGGAATTCCATAGGGAGTTTTGAAAATAGTGTGATGTTGGGTAAGAATAGATTGAAGGTCGGGGTGCACAGAGGGTTTCTCAACTGCTTGAATGGAATGGAGTTGGGAAATGATGCTAGAATAACCTTTTTTGAGTAACGATTCCATGCAGTGGGAACTGGTGATCTCCGACAAGCCTGTTCTAATGCCTTGGAATTTATACTGTTGTCCTTCCTGTTGAAACTTCATGGTTAAATTCTTAAAATCCAGGGTTATGGGGCCCAGAGTACGTAGTCATTCAAAACCAAGCATGATATCATAACCACCCATGTCAATAGAAAACATGTGAGATTTCAAGTTATACTAACCAATTTGTAGGTGCACATTTTCACAACACCCCTAAATTTCATGGAACCACCATTGGAAATCACAATTTGAAAATTATTGACAACACAAATATAACATTTGATTTCTTGGGCAAGGCGATGATGAATGAAATTATGAGTGCTGCCATTTTCAACTAGGATGATGACTTTCCCGTGCTTAATGTAACCAATCAACTTGAGGGTTTGGGGAGCAGAAAAACCTATGAGAGAGTTAAGAAAAATTAATGGTTCAACTTTGAGAGGATCAAAGGGCGTTGTAAGGTAATTTTCTTGGGGTGGAGCTACCTCAGGTGAAACATCAACATCTTCATCAACATCATCCTCTGAAATGGCCATAATTTTTTTATGTTCTTTACATTTGTGCCCAAGAAAGTATTTCTCATCAAAATTATAACAAAGACCCTTGAGTTGGCATTCAACCATTTCCTCTCGTGTTAACTTTTTGACCTTGAGAGGAGTGTCAGGAGGGACAAGATTAGGGGTTCTAGGACAAGGAATAAAAACATGTTTCTTGTTTTGGGAAAAGATGACTTGTTGTGCCTCCTTGGTGTGTTTAGTTGCTTCGAACCAAGTCTGGGGGCAAGCCATGGAGACCTAGGCTCGAATTTCATCTTTGAGGCCACTGATAAAGAATTCCTAGAAGAAGGAATTGATCATATCCTCCATGCGGAAAGGCAAGTGCTCAAAGGAAACAATAAAATATTCCACTATCTCAGCCTATTTCAACTTGGTAAAGCGACCTAAATGGTGGGTGTCTGTGTCAAACCGTACAACTCTATAACAAATTATGTCTAAGAAACCTACCTATAATACCCCAGTTTTGAGTCCCCATATTAAATAATGTAATTTTTTTATTTGATGAACGACTCGAGTTCCCAAACAATTAAAGAGTCTAGCATGCCTAGGAAATGTAATGTTTTGATAATTATTAATAATAAAATACATTGTTGGTTGCCAGATAGACAAGGACAAGAGTTATAGGGGGCTCTAATTCCATGAGAGAGGGGGCTTAAGGGGATAAGTCATTTTATCATATTTTATTTACCCATAATTTTTTTAATGGAGAGAAGTGGTTACATGTGCTTCTTGGGGAAAGGCCATGTGGTTCTTGATTTCCAAGTAAATATATAAACCCATTTTTGGGTTTTTTGGGGGTTCATTCATTGTTCATTGTTCATACTCTTTATTCTATTCTCTCCATTCACACTTTCAATCATTCATTAGTGCTCATTCATATTGGCTGGAATTTTGCAGGCAACTTAGCATCTCAACCTGTGTTTTTTTCTCATAGAGTCACTTTGGAATATCCACACAATTATTAGGTGCTTGTCCATATCAGGATCCAATTTTAGGACACAAAACCAAAGAAATAAGATGACAGTGGCAACAACGTAGATATTTCTAACAATTTTGAAGAAATCTTATTTTTTTATTTTGTATTTTTTAAATTATGAAAAATATATATGTTTTTTTAAAGCTTAATATTAATAAAAAATTGAGTGTAATCCAAGGACAATGACAAACAATGGATTTTATTTTTTAAGCTTTTGCTGTTGTGAAGGTTTAGGGTTTACAAGGAGTAAGGTCATTTCATTGTTTTTGGCTTTTTGCTGTTGTGAAGGGTTAGGGTGTACAAGGACTAAGGTAATTTCTTTGTTTTTGTGTTTGTTTAAGTACATTTAGGATTCACTTATAAGAAAAAAGAGCAAAAACGATTGTTCTTTTATTTTATTTTTTTTTTATTTTTGGTAGTGTTTTTAAATTGCATTTCTTCTTAAAATTGTTTGATTGATTGGTATGATTACATCTTTAATAGTTTCAAAATAGAAAGAAAATACGAAAAGTAGTATTTGCATTGCATTCTATTTTTTATCATCCAAAGAGTTGTTCATGCTTAATGCTTGGTGGAGACCTACCTATTTCATTTAAGAATAAAAATAAAGTGATTAATTTTATAATGTTCTTAAATTCTTAGTTTTAAGTGTCATAAAACATCATTAGTTGCATTATCATTGCCTTGACTAATCAACATTCATTAAAATTAATGGTGAATCTTAAAATCAACTAGATTTTTTTCTTTCTAGAAAAACCAACGCAATGTAGTTCTAGAGGATTTTAGAGTAAACTCTCCAAGCTGCAAAACAAACTAGGAATTGATTAGTAAGTGAAAACTTCATTAGTAATGAACGATACTTGTCAAGAAAACACCTCTAACATAGGTTTGAAGCACTAGGTCAAGTTGGTTCAAGTGCTCATACTATCCCCTAACACTTGGATTAGTGAGTTATGAATGTACGAGAGTTTTAGCTAAAGTGGAAATTCCTTGGGGTGACACCATTTCTTTTGCATATTTGGTTCTAGGATTCATTCTTATGTTCTCTACACATATGTAGAATCCTAATTGATAACTATTCCCCCTGGTTATCAATCATGAAGTGATATCCATAGTTTCCTTTCCTAGGAAACTTTGCATGCATGACTGAAAGTGGGAAGTGTTTGTGGTGCCGTAGACAAACACATAATATCAGTCTTATCTCCCTTGGAGGGTGCCCATATTTTCAAGGGTACTCGCACCTTGGGTGATTGTTGCATGAAGGTTACTGTAACTGTGTCCCTCACCTTCGTTAGTTGGTCTTGGGGTACTAATCATTCCAAACCAACTTCCAGGAGGCTCTTTAACTACCTCTTCATTGTTTTGGATCCAAGTCCTAATCACCTTCAATTGATCTTTGGAAGAGTATTTTTTCTTATTGATCCATCTTAAGAAATTTTTAGCCGGGTGCTTCTTGTTTGATCGCTATTCAACTTCAGGTTGTTTCTATCTTGTTGCTTTTGAATCTCTGATTCAAAGTGGTTGACCAACCACTTTGTCGGTTTAGAAGGACCCGAGGTATTCCTCTAGAATGTGTGGAGTCATCTCTTCAAAGGAAAAGGCTAGACAATTTTGATTCTCCTCTGCATGAGCCAATAGAATAGACCCAAGCTATGTTGAACAGTCCCACAAGGGAGGAGCTACTGTTGAAAGATAATAACAATGTAGAACTATTAGCTGAAGGGAACTTAAGGGATTTGGATGGTAACATACCTATTCATGGGAGGGTTCCACCTCCTCCTCCATAGGATGATCTCAATTTTTTCAAGATCGAATATATTATCGATCCATCTCTGGAAAATTATAATCTACCCCTCACCAGTCCTCATAGCCCACTCCTTTTGCATGCTCGTAACTTCAATAATCATAGTCACATTGCACATACAAATCCTATTTACCAGTGGTTTAGGATGGATAATGTCGTAGTACTTTAGGATCTAGGGGAACCCATACCCCCACATTGATTGTGATCTACGTGGATCTCAATGGCCATCCACCTTTTTAACTAAATTAACATTTTCAAGCCCATGGTTTTGATAAACCATGATATTCAACCTTTTGATGGGGAATATAATGTAATTCCATCTCCATTTGTTAATTACAACCATCATGTATGTAAGGTACCAGACATAATGTAATATGTAGAAACAAAAAAATTCAACAAATGCCAATGGATCAATAAAATATTGAGAATAACAATACCAACAATAATGTCTTTATTGAAAGAAAGTAATGTTCACTTGCCTCTTTGAAGGGGCAACCTCTAGCAGAGAAGAGCTCTATTAGAATAAATATCAAGACAAAGTTTTCTCATGCTTCCTACTCTTATTTATACTAATTCTATCTTCTAAAGAGCATTCTATAGGAAGATCTTTCTAGAAGTAAAAGCTTCTATTAGGTATTCTTACATTAACTTGTTCACATTTATTAAATAAGACTTATTAACTAATGTCGGCCTTTATTACATGGAAAATATATTATTCTATCTACGTGAGGGGTTATAGAGGTGAGTTCCCTAACATTCCCTCCCCCTTGAAAAAGATCCTTGTCCTCCAGGCTTAAGATGAGGAAATTGTTGCAGAATGGTAGCTATCTCCCAGGTGGCATCTTCCGGTGGAGTATCCTTCCATTGAACTAATACTTTATGGATGGTGTGCTGATGGAGATGATGCTCGTGTTGGTCCAATACTACTTGTGGATGCAATAAAATGGAACCTTCTTCATCCAACTCTAACAGACTGGTCTGGGTGTGGCACTTGGTGCCAATCACTTTCTTCAGGCATGAAACATGAAAAATAAGATTTATCTTGGAGTGACCAGGAAAATATAATTGATAGGCCATTGGCCCTACGCATTTGGAAATAGTCTAAGGACCATAAAAATTGTGGGAAAGTTTCTAACACAAATGGGATTTTAGTGAATTCTTCTTGTCTGGTTGTAGACGGAGAAACACCTAGTCCCATTCAACAAACTGATGTTCAGAATGACCCTGATCTTCATATTTCTTCATGCAGTTCTGATCCATGACAAAATTTACTTTGAGAGTACAAAGAATGGTCATGCAGACTATAAGATTTCAGTCAACCTCATGAACATTGGAGACACCCGACATGTATGGGAGAACCGATGGTGGCTTCTATCCGTAGACTGCTTCAAAGGGAGCCATGGGAGTTGTAGTATGGTAAGAGGTGTTGTACCACCATTCAACTAGGGGTAACCATTGAACCCATTGATGTTGTCTGTCAGACACAAAACACCTCAAATATGTTTCCAAACACTTGTTGACTGCTTCGATTTGGCCATCAATTTGGGGATGATAGGCTGTGCTGGGATGCAATTAGATTCTCTAGAGCCTGAATAATTCTTACCAAAAATTGCTGGTAAAAGTTGGATCACGGTCAGAAACAATAGAATGAGGAATTCCATGGACTCTAAAGATATTATCCATAAAGATTTGATCCATTGTGGATGCGGTGAATGGGTGTTGAAGAGCACATAAATGAGCATATTTGGAAAGACAATACACTATCACCATGATGAATGACTTATTGCATGATTTGGGTAAGCCAAAAATGAAATCCATAGAAATATCCGTCCAAATAGTATGTGGAATCGGAAGTGGCTGGTGTATGCTAGGGGTTTTGACAATTTCACCCACATTGTGTTGACATGTATCACATTCAACGACAAAGGTGTGGATGTCATGTTTCATACAATCCCAGAAGAAATAGCGTTTGATCCATTCATAAGTTTTGGTCAAACCTGAACGCCCAGTTGTAGGTGAAACATGAAACTCAAAGAGCACCTTGGATTTAAGGGTTCACTGTTTGCTTAAATATTGTCGACCTTTATAGTGAAACTCTTCATTGTGCCAAGAGTATCTTGGAGAAGCCTGAGGATCATGTTGCAGTATTTGGATTAGAATGGAAATTTTGGAGTCTTGCAAACATTCCCGGTGACAACTAGAAGCCAGTCAGCTACAATGAATGAGAAGGAAAAGAGGGACCCTTCTTCTTCATATTTCCTGGAAAGAGCATCAACCACCAAATTGCTTTGCCCTTTTTGTTGCTCCAAGGATGAAATTAGTTGTTCTAGGAAGTATTTGAGGCTTTGATGGTTTGTTTTAATTTGGAAGCGTTGTCCCAATAGATAAGGGTTCCATAGATCCATTGCATTCAAAAGAGCCAACATTTCCTTTTCATAGATCGATTGGCCCAAATGTTGCTCCAGAAACTATTTTTTGGTGAAAGACAGAGGTCATTCATATTGCATGAGGACTTCCTTGATTCCTCTCCTTGATGCATCACATTTCAGAACAAAGGTCTTGGTGAAGTCAGGGAGGGCTAGTACATAAGTAGTGCACATAGCTTCTTTCAAGGCTTGGAAGGATTCGTTAGCTACTGGAGTCCAACTAAAAGAATTGTTTTTAAGGAGAGATGTTAGGGGAGTCACACTTTTTCCATAATTTTGAGCCCATTAAATCTAGGAAACCACGCAGAATTTTAAGAGTTTTAGGGCAAGGCCAATTTTGCATAGATTCAATTTTCTTAGGATCCACTGTTACACTATCCTTTCCAACAATATGAATGAGGTACTCAACTTCAGAGATGCCAAAAACACATTTAGACTGTTTGAGGAAAATTTTTTGCTTGGAGAGGAGATGGACAAATTTATCCACATGGTTGAGATGGGTTGGCCACATTTTACTATAGATGAGAATATCATCAAAGAAAACTAACAAAAAGTGATGGAGGAAAGGGATAAAGACACAATTCATGAGACTTTGAAAAGTGGAGGGGGAATTACAGAGACCAAAGGGCATGACCAAGAACTCATAGTTTCCCTCATGAGTACGAAATGCAGTCTTGGGAATGTCTTCCTCTTTCATACATATTTGGTGGTAGCCAAAATGTAGGTCAAGTTTGGTAAAGTATTGAGCCCCACTGAGTTCATACAAAAGGTCATCTATGACAAGAATGGGAAATTTTTCCTTGATGGTAAGTATGTTGAGGGAACTAAAATCAAGACACATGCATCAAGCTCCTTCCTTTTTGGGGACCATGACTATAGGTGAAGAATAGGGGTTGGTATTGCAGGGACGAATAACTCATGCTTCTAGCAATTCTTGGATAATTTTATCAATTTCATTTTTTTGAGCAAAGGGATGATGATAAGGGCGAACATTGGGAGGAAGAATTCCTGATATTAAGGGAATGGAATGGTCATGGTCATCATAGGAGGGGGGAATTCCCTAGAGAATTTGGAAAATAGTGTGATGTTGGGTAAGAATAGATTGAAGGTCGGGGTGCACAGAGGGTTTCTCAACTGCTTGAATGGAATGGAGTTGGGAAATGATGCCATAATGACCTTTTTTGAGTAATGTCTCTATGCAGTGGGAACTGGTGATCTCTGACGAGCCTGTGCTAATGCCTTGGAATTTATATTGTTGTCCTTCCTGTTGAAATTTCATGGTTAAATTCTTAAAATCCAGGGTTATGGGGCCCATAGTACGTAGTCATTCAACACCAAGCATGATATCATAACCACCCATGTCAATAGAAAACATGTGAGATTTCAAGTTATACTAACCAATTTGTAGGCGCACATTTTCACAACACCCCTAAATTTCATGGAACCACCATTGGAAATCACAATTTGAAAATTATTGACAACACAAATATAACATTTGATTTCTTGGGCAAGGCGATGATGAATGAAATTCTGAGTGCTTCCATTTTCAAATAGGATGATGACTTTCCCGTGCTTAATGTAACCAATCAACTTGAGGGTTTGGGGAGAAGAAAAACCCGTGAGAGAGTTAAGCGAAATTAGTGGTTCAACTTTGAGAGGATCAAAGGGCATTGTAAGGTAATTTTCTTGGGGTGGCGCTACCTCAGGTGAAACATCAACATCTTCATCAACATCATCCTCTGAAATGGCCATAAATTTTTTATGTTCTTTATATTTGTGCCCAAGAAAGTATTTCTCATCAAAATTATAACAAAGACCCTTGAGTTGGCATTCAACCATTTGCTCTCATGTTAATTTTTTGACCTTGATAGGAGTGTCAGGAGAGACAGGATTAGAGGGTCTAGGACAGGGAATAAAAGCATGTTTCTTGTTTTGGGAAAAGATGACTTGTTGTGCCTCCTTGGTGTGTTTAGTTGCTTCGAACCAAGTCTGGGGGTGAGCCATGGAGACTTGGGCTCGAATTTCATCCTTGAGGCCACTGATAAAGCATCCCCAGAAGAAGGAATTGATCATATCCTCCATGCAGAAAGCCAAGTGCTCAAAGGAAATAATAAAATATTCCACTATCTCAACGTGTTTCAACTTGGTCAAGTGACCTAAATGGTGGGTGTCTGTGTCAAACCGTACAACTCTGTAACAAATTATGTCCAAGAAACCTACCTATAATACCCCAATTTTGAGTCCCCATATTAAATAATTAATTTTGTTTATTTGATGAATGACTCTAGTTCCCAAACAATTAAAGAGTCTAGTGTGCCTAGGAAATGTAATGTTTTGATAATTATTAATAATAAAATACATCGTTGGCTTCCAGACAGACAAGGACAAGAGTTATAGGGGGCTCTGATTCCACGAGAGAGGGGGCTTAAGGGGATAAGTCATTTTATCATATTTTATTTACCCATAATTGTTTTAATGGAGAGAAGTAGTTACATGTGCTTCTTGGGGAAAGGCCATGTGGTTCTTGATTTTCAAGTAAATATATAAACCCATTTTTGGGTTGTTTGGGGGTCAATTCATTGTTCATTGTTCACACTCTTTATTATATTCTCTCCATTCACACTTTCAATCATTCATTAGTGCTCATTCATCCTTGATCTTGGTGGGGGGGAAGAAAAACGATTTGTTGGGAGAGAAGCCATTGATGGCTAGCTGTAGTGACTGCTAATGTATTTCAGCCATGAATTAATGCCTACATGCCTGAGATGCATTGTCATGTACTAAATTTTATTCACAGTTGTGAGTCCTGAGAGTCCTAGCATGGAGATTCTTGACCAGATGCACAGGATCCCTGGAAGGAGGTGGACAGCCTGAGGGACTGTGTGGAAGAGAAGGGGGTCCATTCTCTTGGGTTGTGCAGGATAGAGGGAAGAGAGATGGTGTACTTTGGATTGATGTATGTTGAGGAACCTCAGAGAGCTTGAGTGATGATTGGTTTGGGAAGCTGAGTGACACCCTAGAACCGTCCTTGTGGATTCATAACCCTGGCTTGGGGCTAAACCGTTGTTGAGACTTGGAACGATAGTGTGTTACAACAAATTTTGCCTCACTCCATGCAACTTTCTTGGATGGCCTTCCATTGCCCTCTACAGACTTGAAATCCCCTATTTGTTCATTCGAGATCCAAAAATGCACATTTTTACACATGTACGCACCCTATCAGTTATACAATAAGCATATATTGTTTCAGGATAAATACGTGAGTGCGGACACAAACCGATCTCCCTAGATCCACCTGGATCTAGAACAAAACAGGACAAAATAATACACTTTCCCTAGATCTAGCCTATTGAATGAACTAAGAGATAAGGATTATGGGCATACCTTATGAACGCTTTCCTTAGATCTCTGTTGTTCCAATCTTTGCTCCAATGCTCTCATCCCGTCCAGATCACAACAGAACAAACCAATCGAAGTAAAGGCAGATTAATATATTCAATAGCTAGTCTATACATATGATCAAGGAGTTATGTAATAAAGTGACATCATCTTTATGGGAAAGGGACATATTACTGTATTGAATTAATTGAAAGTGAAACTTACAACCTGAGCCTTGATGTCATATGTCTCCTTTCGATGGCTCCTAGCTCTGACACACACACTTTCTCATGCATGAAGAAAATCAACCACTTGTGATGACCTTGTTGTTGTCTCTTATTGCTGTAGCATCAGTCCTCCATACATTCTTGCACTAATTCTCTAATCAATCTCTAGCTAGCTTGCTGCTTGTTTGCTTAACCCTTGCCATGAGCAATCTCCTCAATATATAGGAGAAGATATATTAGTTACTTGGATAGGAAATGATCCCAAGATATCTGGAATGCCAGCACCTGAACAACCACTCGAAGCCAACTCATGTTTCTAGAAGATTCCTTTCTAGAAGATTCGAGATTTTATCTTTTTGCTTCCTTTGGAACATGTTCGCACCCTGGCTATTAGTTACAGTGCAAGAGGTTCGCACCCAATATTAAAGCATCCTACGAGAATCAGGCATTCTCGCAGGCAGATACATAGGTAGCCTACGAACATCCCTTAAAAGCATGATTTCTGGAAGCAGACAAATGTAACTTCTTTCAGGAAAGTATTCTTAGTGAAGAGCTTGATTTTCTATCATCATAACATCATCATGACATCATCACAATGACCAAAATTGCAGATAACAGAATGCCCCCCAAAGTCTGAGAGTGGAACTAGTGACAGTCAATGGACTTTGTAAGTTGCATGTGTGTGTCGAGAACCAAGAGCACATCTAATCGGAAAACTGCAAACACCCAAGCATCAGCAGAATATCATGTATACCAATTCTCGAGGTAGGCATTCCCATACTCAGATCATAGACTGATGACATCATAAACAAGGGTCATGGCCACCAATCATACACTGTGGATCCATGCAGTCATAATATATCATAGCCACCTGAATACACTGTGGATCTATGCGAAAATTTTTCAATCAAGGCGACATAGCCACGAAACATACACAGTGGATCTATGTGTCGCAAATTATACATACTCCATCGCAACCTGGATCACTTAAGACAATATCCAGGGTCTTCAATCTCATCACCCAAAGTACGAATCTAACCACGTGATTACATGTGTCGAAGTCGAACATGGCAGAAACCACTTGATTACCGGTCATTGATGCAACTGTTAACAAGTGCGAGGGAAATCACCATTGATGTCAATGACTCCCAGGGTACTATAGTACAATCCATCGAGTGTGAATAAATGAGTTGATGTCGAACACCCGACGAAATATTTCGATCAGGGGTCAATGATGTAAACCCACTGTCGAAAGCGAGAAACTTGCCATTGAGGCATGCAAGCTCCAAGGTACTAAATAATTTCTAAGTCTTGATTCCGGATAATGTGTTGAAGTCAACGAAACAAGCCTCGTCACAGGAGGGCCTTGATGTATCCCCCATCAGTGACACGAAATGAGTAACTGAGTTTGTAAGTGGAACAAAGTATGTGACAATTGGACTTTGGACACAGGGAAGGCCGACACAGAATGAATGGACAACTGCAGATGGCCGACTCAAATAGAAGTTTCAGACGGACAACTCTTGAACATATGAATGACACGACCAATGATTTGGCAGCATTGACTCAAAGACGACACATGGAAGGACCTTGTTATTTAAATCGAATGAGAGACAAATGGATTTCCCAAACCGGCTTCAAATGATGAATAGGGGGTGTCATGTTCAAGAGCGACACTTACTACCAATCAACACAAAGATGAAACATATCGCTTTCCCAAATTTTCCCCCACCATTTCTGGCAAGTACCTCTTTATTTTTACGCAAGCTTGAAGAGGATCACATATGCTTGTTGATATAAGCTCGTCCTTCGGACGAGTCCCTCAGAGTACTTTTAACAAACCCTAGGAAGGAGTGGTTCGGTCCCATCACGGGTCTGTCAATATTTGTTTAACGAGTCCAAAGATAGTAAACTCGAAGGTTTTTCAAGATTATAGAGTTTGGAAAAACACTCAAAAGAGAACTCTCTCAATTCCTTTTTCGTACAGTAGTCCGACGAGACCGAAAAAGGGTTAAACTATCGCTCGAAGGACGCATATTTCAAGTACTTTAACGAGCATGACAATAGCAAGATCGCTCGGCTATCTTTTCATGTTTAGAGAGTCTGAAAAAAAGATTAAAGATAACTCCAGGGGGTTCCTTTTCCGTATAACCACAGCGAGCCCGGAAAAGAGATAAAACAACGCTCGATCACGTTCTCATGTTTTTCGCAAGCGCAAGAACAGATAAAAGGCGCTTGAGGTTTTATGTCAAAACCATAACAAACAAAGAAAATCACACCACACCAAGTAAAAATTATGCCCATAATCATCCATATTTGCACCTGTCAATCATTTCACTCATTTTTACATTAGTGAGTAGGGTTAAATAAAGAATAAACATAAAAAACCCACTTTTGATATGGTAAAAAGTAATAAAATGAACAAATAACAAAATTACCATACCATTTTCACATTTTACCCTTTGAGTGCCAAAAAACCCTCTTTTTACCTCTATCTTTGGCGTCGAATTCCAGGAGTTACGGGAGACCATTCGAAGTGCCGTCAACGATATTTCGGTAAGTGCCTCATCCCTTATCTTTTCATGGTTCAAAATTATATTTTCATTGGTTAAAAATCAAGTTTTAAGTCAAATTTTTAAACTTTATGCGCGTAGGAGCATTCTCGCAGGTGGCCCATACGGGGCCTGCGAGAATGACCCATTCTCGCAGGTGGGCCATGGGCCACCTGCGATAAGTTCGCACTGTGCGAAGAAGGCCACCTGCGAACAACGCAAAATTCAAAAATTCTTGTAATGTTTAGCCAATGGCCAGATTTTATCATGAATAAGATCACTCACTATGTTTGTGTGTTGTTTTTATGCAGGTTGCTAGTCACAATCATGGTTTTAGAGTGGCGAGAACGAGAGAACGAGGAGGAAAATGCTAATGCGGAAAACCATCCTCCAACCATTGCTGCACTAAGAGAGTGTGGTCTCTTAAAGTATTTCCACGTCCCGGGCATGAGAGCCCAAGTTCGATTGTTGGAATACTTAGTCCGAATGTGGGATTCGGACCAACAAGTCTTCATCGTGGGAGCCCATACATTGACCCTTGATATTGAGGATATCTATTTCTTGACCGGGTTATCCAGACGTGGATCCTATTGCAGTTTGTCTGGTAGCAGAGCAGGGGGTCTAAAAATGAGTGAGTATTGTAACCAGTATTGTGTGCCTGAGGTTGAACGACAAAAAGGAAAAGTGGCAATTTGGGGAGTGACCGATTTGACTCTCCGTACCATTCTCTTTACCATTGCTCGAATGGCGGGAAGTGATGCTCCGCATATGTCTCTGCAAAGCTACTTCCAGTATTCCATCGAGTGTACTGAGCCCCGGGTATTCAACTGGGCTGACGCAGTATTACACAATGTCAAGAAACAGTTGACTAAGTGCAGGCGAGGAGGTCTGAAGCAGTTTGGTTATGGGTCTTTGTTAGTGTCTTTCGTCCTGGAGAGAGTCCCAGTATTCCGTCTAGAGGATGAGTGGGATCTTCCTGGTCCCAGAGATCCGAGGATGTTACGATGGTGTCGGCTCATGGCCCGACATGTGGCAGGTCCTATTGTCAAATATGACAATGTTTTCTTCGACTGGCTGCAGACTCAGATGCTGATGGTGGATGACTATGCCTACGTCGGGCTGGACTTCAGAGGAGATCCAGATCTTGCCCTTCCTGAAGACACACAGTGGGGAGACCTCGGTAAGAAACACACCAATTTTATCTTTTTAAATGTTTTTGTATTTTTAACATATTTAAATGTTTTTGTTTTTATGGTTTTATCCAATGACTAACACCAAATTTTTTGTTGATATCACAGACGTTGGACCATATCGACCTGCTGGCATTTCTCCTATCCAGCGGCGAGGAGAGGCAGCAGTGGCAGTTCCATAGTATGCCGAGGACTATCTGACAGTGGAGCATAACTTAGAGGGTCTCATGGCAGACGTTCCAGATATGACCCTGGAGGAGATTCCACGACGCGATCAGCGTCACACTGTGGGAGTCTCTGCCTCTATGGGTCGTCTACTCCACAGAGTTGCTAGGACATTAGTGTGCTATCGTGAACATCATTGATGTCATTATGTAGAAGCCACGAGCTTCAATTTTTTATATTTTTGGTCTTCGGACACATTTTGTAAAAACAAACTTTGATCATTATATATATATACATGGTTTCTACCGGCTTATTTTACATTGTGTACATTTTAATGTGTTTGATTTATAAGTGATTTAAATGCCTGTCCAATACACAATTAGCTAAAGCATCTGTCAATGTATTAAGACATCTAGGAATGTGTTGATATTCTATGTAATCAAAATGTCGTTCCAAGAGGCGAATCCGCAAATATACCCTTAATAAAGTAGGACTTCGAACAGAATATACATTACTGAGCTGTAGTACTACCAACTGCGAGTCAAGTCGAACAACCAAATGGAGAATTCCGAGAGAGATAACATCAACTAGTAATTCAACCACGACGCTATACTCTGTGATGTTGTTGGTGGCTCGGCCAAGACATATACCTCGTAGAGATATGAGTTCGTTTGTCGGGGCATAGATTGCCCATGCGGCGGAAGCTAGGTTCCGAGTACTACGGCTAGCACCATCGACGAAGCCAATGTAAGGTATCGAAAACTTCGACATCTGGCAATCAAACACAACGTCATGTAAGGGTAGAGACCAGATAACGTCAAAAGCAAAACTAAAGTAACACACACACGCAGTATGATACATAAAATACAAGTACTGATGCACAAATGACTTATGCATAGTACTTCTTTAAGTACAACCCATTCCTGGGTTCACTCAAAGGCACACCATCATAATCCACCAGCTCATACGCTCCTTTTTCCAAAACTTTGCTGACAACGTAAGGGCCACACCACATTGGTTTGAATTTCCCAGCTCCTAAGACATCTTTATCTTGTTCATACAGAAGAACAAGATCTCCTTCAGAGAAGACACAAGGTTTGACATGCTTGTCATACTGTGCCTTAACGCGTTTCTTTTGGGCTTCTATTACAAGAGTAGCGTCACGGCGAGTCTCGTCTAGTCGCATCAAATACAACAGACCTTCCTCTTCGGCAGAAGTATTAGGTAAGAGTTCTACAGCTAGCTTCAAAGACGGTATCTCACATTCTATTGGCAGAATGGCTTCCATGCCATAAACTAATCTAAAAGGCGTGAATCCCGTGGCAGATTTAACAGATGCCCGATATGCCCACAATGCTGAAAATAACATCGTGTGCCAGCTGGTTTTATGTATTCCTATCATCCGTCGAATCATAGTTATAAGCACCTTATTAATGGCTTTGACCTGGCCATTATCCTGTGGATAATAGGGCGTCGAGCTATCACGACGAAGGCCCAACTTCTCTGTAAGTTCAGACATCATATAATTCCTAAAATGACTACCGTGATCGGTAACGATAGCCTGAGGAACACCAAAACGAGTGATGACATGGTTGAAAATGAATAAGGCTGCAGTCTTCCCAGTATTGTCAAATGTCGGCATCGCCTCGGCCCACTTAGTAAAATAATCAACAGCTACGATAATATAACCATGCCCCCCGGCCGAGTGAGGGTGACAGGTCATGAAATCAATGCCCCATTTAGCGAAAGGACCTACTGAGACCACAGGATGAAGGGGAGCAGGATGCGACCGAATCTTCTGATTATAGGTCTGGTAGGCATGACACTTCTGAACAGCAGTAATGCAGTCATGAAACAAGGAATGCCAAAAGTAACCTGCACGTAAGATCTTCTGGGAAGTAGCATACCCAGACATATGACCACCACATGCTCCCGAATGGAAGTCATTCAAAGCTTTCTCGGCTTCGTCAAAAGTCAAACAACGTCGAAAGACAGAGTCAATGCCTCGACGGTAGAGAGTATCGTTGAGGATGATATAATGACGTGCTTGATAACGAACGCGACGTCGTTCATTACTGGACAAAGAAGGCCGAAAAGTTTGAGTTTGGAGATATATAATGATATCTCCGTACCAAATATCGTCGGTACTGATAAGGAAAAGTGACTTGTCAGGTAACGAATCAACTGCTACCTTTTCCGTGACAGTGTGGGGAAAATCACAAATTAACTCAGTGAAAACTAGGGATTTCTTCGACGTGGCGCGATCGAATTCCAAATCGAACTCCTGGAGAATAACAATCCACTTGGAGTACTTTCCCCCTAGCAATTGACGTGTCAATATATGTTGCATGGGGTTACAGTGTGAAATCACTGTAGTCTCCCTAGAGAGAATATAATGACGAAAACGTTGAACTGCTTGAACAGCAACCAAAGCCAGTTTCTCAACATGTTGGTACTTGATTTCCATGGATGATAAACTTCTACTCAAGTAATAGATAACATGTTCATCGTGGTTATCATCCTCTTGAACGAGGACCATGCCGATAGTATACTTGGACGCAACTAGATAAATAATGTAATATCGACTATAATCCGGAGGGAAAAGAAGAGTAGCTTTTGTGAGGGATAATTTCAAGGCTTCAAAACCGTTATTAGCAACATTATCCCAGACAAACTCTGAACCTTTCTTTAGAAGACGTGTAAAACCCCGAGTAATCTCAGCGTAATTCGGGATGAAGCGACGAAGTAAGTTTGCTTTCCCCTGCAAACTTTGTAACTGGCGTAAAGAAGAAGGAGGAGGGAGATTAAGAATCGCCTCGACCTTGATAGGATCTACCCGGATCCCATGATGTGAAACAATGAAACCGAGGAGACGATCGGATTCTACGCAAAAGACACATTTATGAGGATTCAAGCAAATGCGACAAAATTGACAATGAACGAAAATTGCTCGGAGATGATTAGGGTGATCGACTTGACGTAAAGAATGAGTCGGCAAATCGTCCAAATAAGGTTGAATGATATGCTTGATATCGTGAAATGCGTAATACATAGCACATTGGAACGTTGCACCTGCGTTCTTTAGACCGAAAGGAAGTTTTCTGTAGGCGAAAGTACCCCATGGACAAATAAAAGATGTTGTATGTTGGTCCTCAAGAGCGATATTGATTTGATTATAGCCGAAAAATCCATCCATGAGGGAAAATATTTCACTACCAGCACAGTCATCGACGATCTGGTCAAGGAAAGGGGTTGGAAAATTGTCCTTTGGACAAGCTTTGTTGATATCCCGATAATCAACACAAACGCGTATACTACCACCTTTCTTATCAATCGGTACGAGGTTGGAAACCCACTCTGTCAATGCCACGGGATAAATAAAACCGGCTTTAAGAAGTTTTTCAACTTCGAGTTTAATGGCTGCCACTTTACGTGGATGGATAGGACGGAGGCGCTTCCGGACTGGTTTAGCTCCGGGGTATGTCTTGATTTCATGAACAACGATAGCAGCGTCAATACCCGACATCTCTTCGTAACGCCAGGCAAAGATATCGCGAAATTCTTTAAACAAGGAAGTATAAGTGACAATTTCCTCGGGAGAATACAAAGCTCCAATATGAACGTTCTCGACTATCCCAGGTTTAACTGAAATATCAATGGGTATCGTCGGAGAAATGTTACCGAGGTTCCCTTCTGCGAACACATCGCGTGTAGATTGGGGAACAGTAGATATAACAACAACGGTTGACGGAGTCGAAATCCGCTGATAATTCTCGAGAGTCTGTTGTTCCAGAAACAGAATGGAACGATGATGTCCATCATCCCAAGGTGTGTCATCCAGGACGGACAGGATCATCTCGTCAGTAGGGAAGATGACACGGAAAGGATCAGGAGACAACTCGTCAAAAGAAGAAGTAGTAAGGGTTGCCGATTGAATGGCTTGATAAGTGGACTCAACCGGACTTAACGGCATGACGTCGCCGAAACGAACATGATCTCCAGGATCAGGGACTATCCAAGGGTCGTCAGACACAGGGAGTTCATGAGGCACAGAATAGATCATATTAATAGAAGCAACTGACGGGCGTGGAATATCGGGTGGTGGTGGTATGGGAAAAGTACCCATTAACGAAGAGTCTTTTAAGAGACCGACTCCAACATTCTCGTAACCCGGTGGGGTTTTAACTATGAACGACACGTTTCCAGTGCGAGTATCGACATTAAAGAAGGCAAGTTGATCAACCGTAACCACTTTTCCTTGGTGAGGAAATTGTAGGACACGGAAAATGGTTGACACAATAGCACACATAGAATCGACCCAGCTACGACCAAGTAGAAGATTGTAATCTAGGGGAGCATCAAAAACTTCCACTTCAACCTGGACAGTCTTACCTTCGAGAGTAACAGGCAATGACAGGAGAATGACGTAAGGCTTAAAACCAGAGCCGTTGAAGGCTCTCAAAGTGTTTTGTGATTCACTTAAAGGGGGAGAGCCAATGGCTTTCCAACAAGAAAAAGACATTACACACGTAGAGGCCCCCTCATCAACGACAGTCCGACAAATGCTCTTGTCGACGAAAACAACTTGTATTTGAAACACAAGCTGTGGGGGTAACCTTGGAATATGGTCTTCCAAGTCAAAGACTATCAAATTCGTATCTGTGGGATCAATTCCACCTATAGCTTTCAACAGAGCCCTTCGTTGTGCAGGACAAGACTGAAGGACTTCAAGGGCAGACATCGCTGAAGGTGCTTGGGCCAGATCTTCGACAATGCTATAGTTCTGGGCCACGCGAGCATGAGGATTGAATGTCGATTTCTTAACAACACCTTTCGGGGGTGGTCGTATAACTATATCAAGGCTCGGTCGTTCGAGATGAAGAGGACCGTTTGCAGATGGATTCGGTGGAGCGGGTTGTACCAGATCAGGAGGTAAGTCGTCAACCTTCTCCTTAGAAGGAGTATAGTCTTTAGCTCTAGTGGTAAGTGCAACATTGTCTTTCTTGGAATCACCGGTGCACATCAAAACATAAGATGATGTAGAAGTAGAGGGTTGGTCATGGATGACCAACGAAGCCTGTTGTTGAGACGGGAAGGGTTGGGATAAGACTGCCGGCGTAGAGGATTTTGGCTATCCTTGAAGGAACTTGTTAACCTCATCATGTCTCGGACAATCTTTCGTGTAGTGATCGTCACCACAGATAAGGCAAGGGTAGCCTAGTTTGTGCTTATCCCGGTCTTCAACAGGAGGGGTTTTGGTTTGCTCATTCGGATTATTATTTTTACTCTCCTTATTCTTGCCTCTCCCTTTCTTAGATTTGTTCTTACCGGTCGGCGTAGACTGAACAACGTTCACTTCAGAGGTTTTACCGGTGGGAGGAGCAGGAGACGGAGCACTTTGAACATTAGAAGAATTGGATTTAGGGGTCATGTTTGAAACAGAAAGTTATTGGGCATGAGTAGTCCCAATCACACCATCGGCTGCATGTGAAGCAGATGGGGTGGTTGAAGCGCTGGAAGTACCAGGACGAGGCAAGTCTGGTAATAGATCATAAAGAGTTCCCATTTGCGAATAAATGAGATCAAGATACTGAGTACGACTTATAGCCTGCTCTTCTGTAACCACACTGCCCATAGCAATGTCTTTACCGATTTTGTTTACAAAATATTTTGTAAACCACTCTGCCAGTAACTGATCGGGAAGCTCAAGTTTAATGAGACGTCGCCTCCTTCGCCACTCATGAATATGATCAGATATATGAGTGCTTGTATTTTGTTTGAAGGAAGTTAAAATCTTAGTCCCAGTATCATAATAGATCGGTAACTGGTAATGTGTGAGAAAATCCATAGCAAGGGTGTGAAAATCGGAAAAGAAACCTCGTGGTAACTCAATGTACCACTTCGCAGCAGCTCCAGTGAGGGTTCGTTGAAAAAGACGGAGAAGAATGGAGTCGTCCATTAACGAATTAGACGAACACCATAAATGAAAAGTCATGACATGATTATTAGGGTCCTCTCCCGCCTTGCCATCGAATTTTGGGATGTCCGATGGAAGCTTTGCAGGAATAGCAGGCCATTGGGGAGAGTGACGGATAGGATCGTTGAGAATCCTAGACAAATCTGCCAAATCCAAAGTAGCAAGAAAAGGAAACTGCCGATTCACTTGCGGGTACTGATGACTTTGGGGTGGAAGCCCCGTTGGCAGACCAGTAGGAGCGTAAGCAGACTGTCCGTAGAGGGAAGCTCTGGGTTGGTTTGGTGGTGGCTGGATAGGGTAGTAGCCCCAAGGATTAGAACCTTGAGTTTGAGCAGGGACCTAAGGTTGGGAAGTTTGACCCGAACCCCAAATAGGATTAGTCACACCTGGATATGGTTGGCCTACAGGAGGGACTGTTGCTTGCCCCCCAGCAAGAGGTATGTTTCGTAAAAGCTGTTGCCAATACTGGGCCAACTCAGGAGGTATGTTTTTTCCAAAAGGAGAGGTTGGTCCCCTTACCTTAGGTATAATCCCCCCCGGGAGTTGTGTACCAACCGTAGGTTGTGTGGTAACTATGTTATGTCCCGTAAAAGGAAAAGGAATCGTACTACCCTGTCCACCAACCGAAATGTGCAAGTTTGATGCAACAGTTGGGATAGTGCTACTAGTATTAGGATTTCCAGTAGGAAACTGAGGGAGTGTCGGGATGAAACCGGGAATAGGATGCCCAGGAAACTGAGGACCACCTGGAGAACCAGCTGGAGTTTTTGGAGGTGTTGGATGGGAAACATTCAACAAAGGATTCAACGCATGGTAACCAGGGGGTAAATTTGGATTAGCCTCAGGCATTCGCTGGGTATTGATAGGAGGAAGAGTAGTTGCAGTAATTCCGGTTTGGACACTCGTAGTATTCTCAAG
>ML793101.1:701269-716432 GCA_009831015.1 Picea engelmannii
CGCCCTAGCTAGTTTATTTCCATTCTGTCTATAAGCATATTTCAGTCATTTGTTATTAATGAAATGAAGTCTTATTTCCGCTGCATCTCTGCGTTTATGTGTATTTCTGTATTTCATTGTGTTCCTACATAAATCCGGATCATTCGACAACTTCAAGGTTTACAGGGGAAGGCTAAATTGTTGCATCATTTCATAGTGAACTATGCCAATTTAACTAAAGGTTTCATGCATATTTTGAAGAAGTACACTCCGTTTATATGGGATGAGCGAGTCCAGGAATCCTTCGATGCTCTTAAAAAATATTTGGCATTTGCACCTCTGTTGAAGCCTCTAACCTACATTAGAGACTATTTTCTTTATATCTCCACATCCGAAGGGACGGTTCGTATGGTACTAGTTCAAGAGGACGATGAGCTCCATGAGCACATTGTCTACATCTCAGTCAAAACCTACTTGGTTCTAAACTTAAATACTCTCACATAGAGAAATTGGCCTTGGCTTCCGTACATGTGGTTCAAAGATTACGACATTATTGCTTAATTTGAAAAACTATCCTGGTTGCAAATATAAATCCATTTCAATACGTCCTTACCAGGCATATCATAGGGATGAAATACAATAAGTGGATTGTTATTTTGCAAGAATTTTATCTCGATTTTACTTCTCTGAAATATAAGAAATCGCTAGTTTTTGTTGAATTGATGTCGGACTTCCCTCAACTAGATGAGGACATTTTTCATGATGATTCATTTGTGGATAAAAATATTTTCCTTATCTCATCTTCAGACCCCTGTTATGGAGACATTTTGATCTATCTTCAAACCTTGAAGCTACCCCAACATCTATTGAGAGACGATCGACAACGTATATGTCATCAGCATAAAAACTACATTATTATCGATGAAACTTTGTATCTTCGAGGGGTAGATAATATATTACTTTATTTATTGACTCGTGAGGAAGTTGAGGATGTTCTCAATGAATCTCATAGTGGGGCATGTGGTGGCCATTTATTCGGGCTTGCGAAAGCCCAAAAGATATTGTGAGTCAGTTATTTTTGGCCATCAATTTTTAAAGATTGCATTGAAGAAGTTAAGAAGTGTCACCCTTTCCAGGTGTTCGCTCAGAAAATGCACTCACACCCAACCCCTCTTCAATGAGTCGTCACTGTCGGTCCCTTCACCAAGTGGGGGGTATATTTTATGGTCTATAACCCAGCTTCGGTTGGGGGACACCAACATATTATCGTGGTCGTGGATTATTTTACTAAATGGGCAGAGGCCATACCTACCATTAAATTCGATGGTAAGAATGAAACATTCTTTGTGTTCAACCAGATTATAGCCCAGTTTAGAATCCCAAGAAAGATTGTCATTGATCATGGCATTCAATTTCCGAATGAAATGATGAAAGAGTTACCATCAAAACATGGGTTTAAGAACGATCATTCTTCCCCTTACTATCCCTAGTAAAATGGATAAGTAGAAGGCAATGAATAAATCTCTCAAGACCATTTTGCAAAAAATGTTCAGCCAAAGTAAATCTGAAAGACAACTAATGCTTTACCTGCACTTTGGGAATACCAAACCATGGTAAATACTTCCACTGGTTTCTCTCCTTTTCAGTTAGTACATGGTGTTGAGCTGATTCTTCCAATTGAATGTGAGATCCCTTCCCTTAATTTGGAAATTGAGCTCCTACCTGACACATCCTATCTTGAAAAATGCCTCATGCACCTGGAGCACCTCGATGAGCAACGTCGATATGCCTCTACTAATATCGAATTGAATAAATGATGTGTTAAGGTTAAATATGATAAGTTTGTCTATCCTCGACAGTATGCTAATGGTGACTTGGTTTTCCTTTATGACTAATCCAAAGAACCACTGGGGGAAGGTAAGTTCAACCCCATGTGGCACGATCGTTATATCATGCGACGTGTCTTAGATAAAGGAGCCTACAAATTAGAATATTATGAGGGGAATATAATGGATGATCCCAAAAATGGGATCTATCTTAAAGGTTATTACGCTTGAGCCCTTGAACTTGGGTGTGACCTTTGTATACTAGTGTATCTTATTATATATACTTCTTTATCTTTTCCTTTACGTCATCGACTTACTTATCAAGTTTTCCCTTGGTTGGAATATGTCAATGTAATATTTGGTTTACTTTGTATTCACAAACGGTGTTGGTTGGCATG
The DNA here is from genome assembly GCA_009831015.1 of Picea engelmannii. NCBI lineage: Eukaryota > Viridiplantae > Streptophyta > Pinopsida > Pinales > Pinaceae > Picea > Picea engelmannii. Next base: position 703,473 of record ML793101.1, read on the forward strand.
TGTGGAACATGGCTTCCACCGCTTGGGTCATTTACTCACCCGAGGGCCAATGAGTGTCTTTAGGTGGCGTTCGTCTTGAGCCATCAACGAATAATGTGGTTGAGTATAGAGCCATTATAGAGCTATTATGCGATGCCATTTCACATGGTGTTCGATATTTAGAAGTTCTCCTGGACTCCCAGTTATTCGTATCTCAGTTGAATAACAATTACCATGTGAAAGATCCTACTCTACTCTGACGATTCCTACGGGTATGAATTTTGGAATGATACTTTGATTTTCTTACTTATAATCACATCCCTAGAAGTTCTAATCACGTATCTGATGCATATTCTAATTATAATTTAGATTGGAATTTGTCACATAACTAAGTAAAGGAAACACGATCATACATTTACACATTGTAACATTTATAAGTAAAGTTGAAGACTAAATTTTTTATATTTCATCCTTTCAAGTCCAAAAAATATGGTGTCATAGTACAAAATGGGGATCACACGCTCAAAATACATATATGGTTGATACATAGCATGACCATGGAATCTACACCTGTGGTGACAAATGCATATCAAGATATCACACTACAACATTTTCAAGATGTCGTAAGAGTCACATCCAGCATGAGGTACTCCCACCACCTGAAGTTGCAACGCCTTTGGTAGATCCTCCACTTGAACCATAGGAATATTATGCGTCAATCAAGACATGTTCCCCTACACATTCTGTAACAATCTCTCTGCATCCCTGCCTACTAGCTCATCTCCTCATCCCCTTTGACGATGTCATGGGAATCCCTCTGGCCATCAAAAACCTGCGTTTGCTTAACAAATCAATTGTTAATACTTGATACCATGAAAACATATTTGCGTTTTTTTATTTTTCCTTTATCAAAATTGAAAAACACAAAAAAATGAAATATATAAAAAGCATTTCTTACCAATATCACCATAGGCATAACTTGGTGGAAATGGCATGTCAATATCCCCTCCATGGCATGTCAAGATCCCCTCCGTAGTCGATCCCTCTGTGCCACTATAAAAAGAACTCATCATTATAAGGGGTTGGAACCCTACTACCTCCTATATGCCTCATCGCATTGGTCTACCGTGACATGGTTGGATCATGCAGTTTGTGTGGAGTAATCCCTACTCTAGGGCTCAAACCTGGAACCCTCTCAAAGAAAAAACTACAAAGTATGGATTCACTCCATTTGCATTCTTACATCATCCTATGACTGTGATCCATTCACCCTAGGTACGAACCCATTTCGTAGTGACGTGAAACATTCTCACTGCTACTAGAAGTGTCGTTATTATGTGGTAGAGACTTACCAAACATGGGTGCCCTAGTTAGAAACTTTGTATCATTTGTTTCCCATGCAAAAGTTATTCCATAGAACCGGGAGTTCCGTATAGTCCCAATACGACTTTGTGTTTGAACCCCATTTTCTTACTCATAAGCATTCTGACCATTACCTATGGGACTCCCCCCAAGTCTTGGTTAACCTCTTTTTCAAATCCCCCAAAAAATGAAAAGATTTTCAAGTGAACTTGTCTCTTTCACACGTGTTAAATGGTTTTGAAATGACATCTATTTGGTATAGGTTTAACCCTTTTCCAGACCAAGTAGACTACTTACGAAAAATGAATACTCTAGTCACCATTGGCTAGAAGAGTTCTCCTGGGTATTGTTTTATACTTTTTCGGGCCTAGGGGACTAAATCTACGAAAAATGACATTTTTTGGAGTTAAGTTGTAATTGCATTCCATCATCATTCTTGCATTCTTGAGATTATTTATGATTGCCTCTTTCTCTTTATAAGCCTCTTACCTCTGCAATTTGCATCACTATCCAAGCAATGTCTTCCATATATACTTTGCAACTTGACACCCTGTACCATTAGAGGAAACATCCCCCCGAGTGTCCATGCCCCACATGAACTTCCTTACATTGAGCATAGGTATGTTCCACTGCTTGGAACTAGTTTCTTACTCACAACACTCATTTCCTCTCATGCATCATAGCATTTATTTGCCTATGAAAAAAAAAAAAAAGACGGGTGGGAAAATAATATTATCTCATATCGACAACAGTCATGTCACCTTTGAACATAGCACAAAATTTTGAGTCCACTGTCATCCAAAGTTTTGGTTTAGTATGACATTAGGAAGTTGAGCTCGTTACTTAGAGTTTACTCCTCCAACTGGTTATTCTTCTAGTCTCTATGAAGAGTTTTTTGATGCCTCCTGCATCACAAATTTTTATCAATGATCATTATAAAGTCTATGCTTCCTGAGTTATTCATATGTGTCATGCTCTTGTTCAAAGGAATTCTATAAGCCAGTGTCGTCTATTTATCATAATTCTTGACTTTGCATGTTGGTCATACCCTCGGTGTATCTCAGAATCTCACAAAGTCATTTTCCTACTTTTCACCCTCGACCTAGTTTCATCATGGGTAGGTAACCTTGAACCCAAAAGATGGTGTTTCCTCATTGCTCGCTGACTGAGCAGTTTCCCTTGTGTTCGAAGATAAGAAATATATTCACACATTGGGATTTGTGAAGTGTCTTTGATTCCATTAGCCTTATTGGTGGTTTACTCACCTTTTACGAAAATTTTCCTTATTGGTTGCTATTCAGAGGGTCTCTTTTGTGCACTACTTATATCTGGTGCATGCAAGGGACACACATGGTCGTTGGTTCTTGACCATCATATTCGTCCGAGCTCCTCCTAATCATCAAGTTATTTCTCTGTACCTCGTGTTGGATGATGAGAGATTCCTTAATGATATTCTTTCATTGGGTCTCCTTCCATCGACTTCAGTTCATCTATTATGGAAATGAGACCTAGAGTCCTATGAGTACCTAGAGGCTTACAGTCATCAGTGGTAGGTTCTCCCGCCATCGACAATTGTGAATACATCAATGTCTCCTAATCAGTGGATTCTTCAAGTGTTCGACCTCAACACCCTTATTCACACTTGTAGAATGTACTCGGTGCCTTGATACCTACTTTCATTATCAGTGGGTTGTCTCGCATTTGTTAATGGTATACCTTAATTACTGGTAATCAAATGAAGTCTCATTATGTTCGAACTCAACTCCTCTATTCACATGATGTAGTCTTGCACCTTCGGTGGATAGTGTAGAATACCTCCATCTTACAATAGCAACATTCCTTATCTATTTTTGTCTTTCATTAGACCAATACCTATATGACTTCAGTGATCATGGGATATCAGATTGTACTCTATTGTATACTGATATCTTCAGTTGATTTTGAGACTGGACTCCACTGTGTCTTCTTCGTGACTATGACATTCTATGGAATATGTATGCTTTGTATTGCCTATTCATGACCATGAACAACTATTTGATATATTTCCACATGGATCTATAGTGTAATTCAGATTAGCATCCATGTGTACAAAGTCATTGCGGATTGTAATATTCTTATCAGCAACTAGTAATTCCAACTGAGTCTTCATTACTCCACTTCTAGGAATTATAATGTACTTCAGCCATCATAGATAGTCCTATGACCTCACACATTAGGGGGAATCTGTTACAATAAATGTTTCCTCACTCCATGCAACTTTCTTGGATGGCCTTCCATTTCCCTCTACAGACTTGAAGTCACATGGGCACAAATGAAACAATAAAAAAAAATATTCTTGTAAAGAAGAGAAAGAATCAAGCACATATGACAGTGATTCAGATAACAAAAGTGAAGAGGAAGGTGAGGCCCCCAATATAGAAATCGATGAGGCTATGCCCAAGATATCCTTGGCTGCAATAACAAGAATAACACAACCGCAAACGTTAAAACTAAAAGGGCACATAAAAAAAGAAAATGTCACCATTCTAGTCGATACAGGGAGCACCCATAATTTCATAGATGTAAATGTTGCAAAGAATATAAATCTAATCATATATCCAACCGCGGATATAAGAGTAATGGTGGAAGATGGTAAAAAAATTAATGGCGTAGGAAAATGTCACAAGATCAAGCTTCAAGTAGCAGATTACGAATTAGAATCTGGATTCTACATCGTACCCTTGTGATGCAGGAGCATCGCCAGCAAAGCAAAAACTCCGAAGACAGCTGGGCACACTAGCGCATATTTTGAAATATTTTAAATTTCAAAGATCAGTGTAATAATGTAATATTTCACAAAACTTTTTGAGTTATGAAAATCTTTAATGATTGGAGGCTCAACCATCGCATAAGATCGATGGAGAATGCATTTTTCTTTAATATGGAGGATCGCAGTACAGATCTAGATCTTGCGCTCTTATCTTCCTGACTCAATATTTATTGTAATAGATATGAAGTAGTTGGTAGAAATTAATTTTGATAAGATAGCATAGAGTAGTTGGAGGGAAAGGATCGAAGAGAAACCCTTTTGTATAAATATTTGTAATATTGCCCAATAAGGGTTGTAGTTGGTAGTTGGTTGTTGATTGTTGTTGAAAGAGGCTGAATCTAATGTATAGATTGCCATTGTAAACTAGGAGATACAAAGATATATTGTATGAATGTATGTAACTTCCAGGCAGATGAATATAACAGAAGAACATATTGTCCCAAATGTGTGTTGTTGTGTTCCTATATGAATGAGTGAATGGTAGACTCTCTATTATTTTTCAATACTCTGTTATCTGTTATTCTTGAGTCCATGACCGCATTTTCTTTGTTGAATGTATGAGTCACTGTGATGGATAGATAAGTTTCCACTGTTTTTTTTCATTGAGCGAGTGCAAGGTGTGCATAGTGTCTGCAAGGAGTGTGTGACCGAGTCTGTTTTGACTCGAAATCTCAGAAGAGATAGTGAAACTTGTATGTGTTCCAGGAGCGCATTGACGTTCGCAATGAGTGTGTGACAGGGGTTTCAAACTCCAAAGCTCGGGAGGGGTAGTGTGATTTCAATCATGAGAGACAGAAATAGTTGGAGAACATTTTCCAGGAGTGCGAAGTCATCCACACAGAGAAGTTGAAGTTGTGGACGAAAATTTGTTGCAAGGTGTGCACAGATCGAGATTTCGACTAAGTGTCAAAGAAAGCATTCAGAGGAACCCCAGGAAGTTAAAGACCAGGAGGGAGAATGGTGTAAATATTCAAGGGAAGAATTTCCTGAGGTATTCACTGGAAGTTAGTGAATGAGATTCGTTCTCAGAGCGAGGCAACCAATTCCAGACCTTTAGATCTGGTAAATCTACGAGGAGAACAACCATGAAGTGTTTCGGTACTTTGGAGTTCGACCAGTTCAAGGACTTGACAAAAGAAGAGTCGCAAATTCTGGAGTCATGATTCCATCTTGATGGTTGACGCAGAAGTGAGCATGGCAACGAATTACCAAGTTCGGGAATCAGAAGATCAGAGGTTTGTGGGCGAAAGGCCTAGAATTTCGTGAAGTTGCGAAGTCAAAACCATAGTGGGGCCGGTGAATCTAAGGAGACGCGTGGTGAGATTTCAAAAGCTCGGAGACAAGCGCTTTGAGAAAATTTGAGGGAAGGATTCGGGATATCCCCGAAGTCTAAACCGCGAAGAGGTAAACCCACGGTCATAGCTGTGGTCACTTGCAGAAGAAACCTATGTGTGTGTGTAGAGTAATTTTAGGTGCTAGTAGAGACCCAAGGAGTCGCTCCAGCTCAACATTTCAAATGATCCAAGACCAGGAGGTCAAGAAACCCTTTTGGAGGGAAGGGGGTCTGCGTCAGAAGTGGTATCAAAGTGAGTACAAAATCGACTTCGCTAGAGAAGGAGGAGTAAGCTGATATCATGAGGGGTATCAGAAGCGTAAACATAATTCCACCTAGAAGACATGTTGAGCCACTTGTAGCCAACAGAGCTATGGAAAGGGAGATGAGAGAACCGGGTGCGAGGATATATGCCATGGAGATAGCACAAAGGAGCGTGTATGATGTTGGAGACGTTAGCGAGGAAGAAATTGAATAAGTAGAAGTTGAAGAAGTTGTAGCTGAAGAGGCTGCGAAAGAACGCCTATTGAGAGCAGTTGTCAAATTGGTTTCCAAAGTGAAGATTGACATCCCTATGTATGAAGGAAATTTAGACACAGAAAAATTGCTTGATTGGATACGAGAAATGGACAAATATTTCGACTATGAGGATGTTGAAGAGGAGAAAAAGGTAAGGCAGGATGTCACTAGGTTGAAAGGACATGCAGCACTATCATGGGATGAACTGCAGGATGACTGGAGGAGCAAAGGAAAATGGAAGATAAAGAGTTGGGATCGAATGGTAGCCAAGTTGAAGGAGAAATTCATGCCCAAGGATTAACAGATAAGTCTGTTCAGGAGGATGCAGAACCTGAGGCAGAGAGGATTGACTGTGAAGGAGTACGAAGAGTTCTACAAATTGAATATTAGAGCTGGACAGAGAGAGAGGGATGAAGAGAAATTTTTCAGATACATAAATGGCCTAAGGTATGATATCCAGGATGAAATCAGTATGGTGATAGTCAGGACTGTAGAGGACACGTATCAAATGGCGCTGAAGGAAGAAGAGAAGTTGACCAGGAAGCAGAGTCAACAGAACCAAGGTCAAAGCTTGAAAAAAGACAAAGGAGTTGGCCAGGATAAGGTATAGAAGCCCAAGGACGAGGCGTAGAAACTGTTTGGTATGTGTTATATTATTTGCATGTGTGTGTGTGGGTGCGTCAGGTTCGACAACTGTGTATGATGATCCCTCTAGTAGTGTTTTTTGTGTCGTGTGCACCGGGAAATTTCCTAGGGGGGTCCCAGGGGGGGTCAGGTATGCCCCCCCCTTGGTTATGTGTAGCGTTCAGGGCAACGCCCCAAATTTTTTTTTTTGGGCGGTTTTTTGTTATTTTTAACGGATTTAGCTATTTTAGCAGTTTACTAAATTAATCCCGGATTAAGGGATTAGGGTTTTGGTATCTAAGGAATACCTAAAAACATTGTATATATCGTACGATGAATGGTGAAATTCAATAATGAATATAAGAAAGGTTTTCCCGGTTGAGGGTTTCCGGTATAAAATCTTTGTGTACTCTGTGTATGATCCATTGATTAAATTCTATTTTGCTTAAGAATCTATATGCATTGCTTTACTTCACAGGTTTAAAACTTACAGAAATCACATATCCACTTTGAGAGAAGAGGAATTTCCTGAGGAAGGCAGGATGGTGGTAGAAGTTCTTTTCCCAAAGGAAGAGGAAGAGGTAGAGGAGGAGAAGTGAGATGTTATGCCTGTGGAAATACATGACACATGTCTTGGTATTGTCCCGAAAGGAAAAAAGGAGGGGAAGCTCACATTTCAGAAGCGCAAAAGCGAGATGTTGAGGCAAAAGGTGTAGAGGATGGGAGATCCTTGATGATGAAGAAGTTTCTCTTGAAGCAGGAGCCAAAGGCTGAAAGACCAGCACAAAGGAAAAATTTGTTCAGGATAGCTTGCAAAACAAAGGACAGGGTTTGCAAAGTGATAATTGATAGTGGGAGCACTAACAACTTAGTATCCATAGAAATGGTGGAAAATCTAGAGTTGGATACTACTGCACATCCAACACCATATAAGGTCTCATGGTTGCAGAAAGGTCATCAGGTAACCGTTACTAAACAATGTCTGGTTGAATTTAAAATAGGAGGATATAAAGACGAGATTTTGTGTGATGTGATCCCTATGAATGTCTGTCATGTTTTGTTGGGAAGACAGTGGAAGTATGACAAAATTTTTATTCATGATGGGAGGAGGAATACTTACACCTTAGATAATAATGGTAGGACACACATGTTGCTTCCGATTGAAGAGAATAAGGTAAAGGAGGAAACTAGCATGAGCATACTTCTCATGAGTGGGAAGAAACTCTTGAATGAGGTAAATAAAGAACAAGAGATGCAGTTTTTTGTAGTGAGGAAGCCGAGGGTTATCCTTACCAGTACTTCAATAGAAGATTTTCCTGAGGAAGTTCAGGAATTTCTAGAGAATTTTGCTGACATTGTAGTGGATGAGTTGCCAAACTCATTACCACCTATCAAGAGCATCAGTCATCACATTAAATTGATACTAAGAGAAAGCCTGCCAAATAAAGCAGTGTACAGTTTCACACCTCAAGAGAATGAGGAAGTGAAGAGACAAGTTCAAGATCTGTTAGACAAAGGGTTGGTCAAAGAAAGCTTGACTCCATGTGTAGTACCAACTGTAATAAGTCCAAAGAAAGATGGAGGATGGAGAATGTGTACGGACTCAAGGGACATAAACAAGATCACCATCAGATACATATTTCCATTACCCAAGATGGATGACATGATGGCTTTCCTGAGTGGAGCCAACTATTTTTCAAAAATAGATTTGAAAAGTGGATATCACCAGATAAGAATGAGAGAAGGTGTGTTAAGCCCTAATATTGGCTCATTACCCCTAAATTGGGGCATATTACATTAGTAATGTTATTTTATTTATGTCGGATTTATTCCATGAGTTGTAATTATACCTCCTAGTCTCCTATATATACCAAGGAGACATTTTCATTTGGAATCATCTTGTACTTGAACATTTATGTGGGGTAAAAGGAGGATTCCCCCTCGAAGAGGTTTATTATCTGAAATTCTCTCTTTTTCAAGGCGTTGAGTACCTATTTTGAGTTTTTTCTATGCTATATTGATATTTGGTTCTTAACATATGGTATCAGAGCTCAAGGTCTTGGGGTTTCGCTACTACATCTAAGACACCGTGGAATTTTCGCTATAACTTTTTTTCTACAACGATTTAGAAGGAATGACTTGGAGGATATTTAGTATACGGATAAAGGTACGTGGATTAAAATTTCATCTCCTGAGGCCTTATACTTTCGTAGATACATCCTTTGTAAGATAGGGTTTTGGAATCATCCTAAATTGAGTCATTGCAGAATGTTTGCTATAACAAAATTTCTGTAACATTTTAGACCCTGAAATCCAGAGGATATTCTCAGAAATTAGTAAGGTATATGTGGTAGCAATTTTAGCTTCTGGGTCATCTTAAATTTGTAGATACACTCTGTGGAAGATAGGGTATTTGACTAGTCTCAAGAAGGTGTTCCAGGTAAAAAAATCATAAATTCTTCCTAGAGTATCCAAATTGAGTGAGACCAGTTGCATTTGATAGTGGACAACCCATAGTATTTCTGGTACAAGTTTCATAATTTTATATCAATTATTTTGTGTGGGGCACGCTATACAAGTGATATCTCCTGGACAAGCCAAAAATCAGCAAGTTGTAGGAAAGTTACCATAAATTCCACTTGGCACATCCAATTTTTATCAGACCTGTAGCATTGAAGAGAAGAAATATCAAAGACCTACAAAAAATAAAATTTCATACTCAGAAGGGGCGAAATTTTGGAGATACAATAAAAGGAAGATTGTTTAGCAGAACCACCTCAAAATCTAGGTTTAAAGTGATACTTGGCCAACATGCCACCAAAAAAGGGAACTTCTACACCAAATAAGCCATGATGTCACTAGGTTGAAAGGACATGCAACACTATCATGGGATGAACTGCAGGATGACTGGAGGAGCAAAGGAAAATGGAAGATAAAGAGTTGGGATCGAATGGTAGCCAAGTTGAAGGAGAAATTCATGCCCAAGGATTACTAGATAAGTCTGTTCAGGAGGATACAGAACCTGAGGCAGAGAGGATTGAATGTGAATGAGTATGAAGAGTTCTACAAATTGAATATTAGAGCTAGACAGAGAGAGAGGGATGAAGAGAAATTTTCCAGATACATAAATGGCCTAAGGTATGATATCCAGGATGAAATCAGTATGGTGATAGTTAGGACTGTAGAGGACACGTATCAAATGGTGCTGAAGGAAGAAGAGAAGTTGACCAGGAAGCAGAGTCAACAAAACCAAGGTCAAATCTTGAAAAAAGACAAAGGAGTTGGCTAGGATAAGGTACAGAATCCCAAGGACGAGGCGGAGAAACTGTTTGGAATGTGTTATATTCTTTGCAAGTGTGTGTGTGGGCGCGTCAGGTTCGACAACTGTGTTTGACGATCCCTCTAGTAGTGTTTTTTGTGTCGTGTGCGCCAGGAAATTTCCTAGGGGGGTCCCAGGGGGGGTCAGGTATGCCCCCCCGTTGGTTATGCGCAGCGTTCAGGGCAATGCCCCAATTTGTTTTTTTTTGGGCGGTTTTTTGTTATTTTTAACGGATTTAGCTATTTTTAGCGATTTACTAAATTAATGTCGGATTAAGGGATTAGGGTTTTGGTATCTAAGGAATACCTAAAAACATTGTATATATTGTACGATGAATGGTGAAATTCAATAATGAATATAAGAAAGGTTTTCCCGGTTGAGGGTTTCCGGTATAAAATCTCTGTGTACTATGTGTATGAGCCATTGATTAAATTCTATTTTGCTTAAGAATCTATATGCATTGCTTTACTTCACAGGTTTAAAACTTACAGAAATCACATATCCACTTTGAGAGAAGAGGAATTTCCCGAGGAAGGCAGGATGGTGGTAGAAGTTCTTTTCCCAAAGGAAGAGGAAGAGGTAGAGGAGGAGAAGTGAGATGTTATGCCTATAGAAACACAGGACACATGTCTTGGGATTGTCCCGAAAGGAAAAAAGGAGGGGAAGCTCACATTTCAGAAGCACAAAAGCGAGATGTTGAGGCAGAAGGTGCAGAGGATGGGAGATCCTTGATGATGAAGAAGGTTCTCTTGAAGCAGGAGCCAGAGGTTGAAAGACCAACACAAAGGAAAAATTTGTTCAGGACAGCTTGCAAAACAAAGGACAGGGTTTGCAAAGTGATAATTGATAGTGGGAGCACTAACAACTTAGTATCCATAGAAATGGTGGAAAATCTAGAGTTGGATACTACTGCACATCCGACACCATATAAGGTCTCATGGTTGTAGAAAGGTCATCAGGTAACCGTTACTAAACAATGTCCGGTTGAATTTAAAATAGGAGGATATAAAGACGAGATTTTGTGTGATGTGATCCCTATGAATGTATGTCATGTTTTGTTGGGAAGACAGTGGAAGTATGACATAAATTTTATTCATGATGGGAGGAGGAATACTTACACCTTAGATAATAATGGTAGGACACACATGTTGCTGCCGATTGAAGAGAATAAGGTAAAGGAGGAAACTAGCATGAGCATACTTCTCATGAGTGGGAAGAAACTCATGAATGAGGTAAATAAGGAACAAGAGATGCAGTTTGTTGTAGTGAGGAAGCCGAGGGTTATCCTTACCAGTACTTCAATAGAAGATTTTCCTGAGGAAGTTCAGGAATTTCTAGAGAATTTTGCTGACATTGTAGTGGATGAGTTTCCAAACTCATTACCACCTATCAAGAGCATCAGTCATCACATTAAATTGATACCAAGAGAAATCCTGCCAAATAAAGCAGTGTACAATTTGACACCTCAAGAGAATGAGGAAGTGAAGAGACAGGTTCAAGATCTGTTAGACAAAGGGTTGGTTAAAGAAATCTTGACTCCATGTGCAGTACCAACTGTAATAAGTCCAAAGAAAGATGGAGGATGGATAATGTGTACAGACTCAAGGGACATAAACAAGATCACCATCAGATACAGATTTCCATTACCCAAGATGGATGACCTGATGGATTTCCTGAGTGGAGCTAACTATTTTTCAAAAATAGATTTGAAAAGTGGATATCACCAGATAAGAATGAGAGAAGGTGTGTTAAGCCCTAATATTGGCTCATTACCCATTAATTGGGGCATATTACATTAGTAATGTTATTTTATTTATGTCGGCTTTATTCCATGAGTTTTAATTATACCTCCTAGTCTCCTATATATACCAAGGAGACATTTTCATTTGGAATCATCTTGTACTTGAACATTTATGTGGGGTAAAAGGAGGTTTCCCCCTCGGAGAGGCTTATTATCTGAAATTCTCTCTTTTTCAAGGCGTTGAGTGCCTATTTTGAGTTTTTTCTATGCTATATTGATAATTGGTTCTTAACATATGGTATCAGAGCTCAAGGTCTTGGGGTTTCGCTACTACATCTCAGACACCGTGGAATTTTCGCTATAACTTTTTTTCTACAATGATTTAGAAGGAACGGCTTGGAGGATATTTAGTATATGGATAAAGGTACGTGGATGAAAATTTCATCTCCTGAGGCCTTATACTTTCGGAGATACATCCTTTGTAAGATAGGGTTTTGGAATCATCCTGAATTGAGTCATTGCGGAATTTTCGCTATAACAAAATTTCTGTAACATTTCAGACCCTGAAATCCAGAGGATATTCTAATAAATTAGTAAGGTATATGTGGTAGCAATTTTAGCTTCTGGGTCATCTTAAATTTGTAGATACACTCTGTGGAAGATAGGGTATCTGACTAGTCCTATTGACTAGTCTCAAGAAGGTGTTCCAGGTAAAACAATCATAAATTCTTCCTAGAGTATCCAAATTGAGTGAGACTAGTTGCATTTGATAGTGGACAACCCATAGTATTTCTGGTACAAGTTTCATAATTTTATATCAATTATTTTGTGTGGGGCACGCTATACAAGTGATATCTCCTGGAAAAGCCAAAAATCAGAAAGTTGCAGGAAAGTTACCATAAATTCCACTTGGCACATCCATTTTTTATCAGACCTGTAGCATTGAAGAGAAGAAATATCAAAGACCTACAAAAAATAAAAGTTCATACTCAGAAGGGCCGAAATTTTGGAGATACAATAAAAGGAAGATTGTCTAGCAGAACCACCTCAAAATCAAGGTTTAAAGTGATACTTGGCCAACATGCCACCAAAAAAGGGAACTTCTACACCAAATAAGCCTCCAGACAATCCTACTTGAACTCTTGATGAAGGTGAAGAAATGTGTAGGGACATAAATGATTTACAAAAGAAGACAGTAACCAAAGATGAACTACAAGAGATGATGGATTCAATGGAAGCTAAGTTGGATACTAAGATGGATGGTTTAAAAGGGG
>ML793101.1:720084-733042 GCA_009831015.1 Picea engelmannii
TATGGCATACAAATTGGAGTTGCCTGCATCTTCACGAGTACACCCAGTTTTCCATGTTTCATGCTTAAAGAAGGTTATAGGTGACAAGATCCCAGTTCAAACTATATTTCCAGAACTTGATGAGGAAGGAAAAATCATATTGGCACCTGAAGCCATCACTAACACAAGAATTCGCCAACTGAGGAATAGATCCATTTCATAGTATCTCATTAAATGGACGAAACTACCGGCTAAAGATTCCACTTGGGAAGATGAGTCTTTTATACACAAGCATCCAGAGTTACTCAAGCATTGCAGACAAAACTTGTCTCAAGGGGAGGGGCATGTTAAGCCCTAATATTGGCTCATTACCCCTTAATTGGGGTATATTACATTAGTGATGTTATTTTATTTATGCCGGCTTTATTCCATTAGTTGTAATTATACCTCCTAGTCTCCTATATATACCAAGGAGACATTTTCATTTGGAATCATCTTGTACTTGAACATTTATGTGGGGTAAAAGGAGGTTTCCCCCTCGAAGAGGCTTATTATCTGAAATTATCTCTTTTTCAAGGCGTTGAGTACTCATTCTGAGGTTTTTCTATGCTATATTGATATTTGGTTCGTAACAAGATGACGAGTGGAAAACAACATTCAAGAAAAATGAGGGGTTATATGAATGGATTGTTATGTCATTTGGCTTAACAAATGCCCCCAGTACTTTTATGAAACTGATGAATGAAGTGTTAAAATATTTCATTGGTAAGTTTGTGATTGTATATCTAGATGATATACTAGTATTTAGCAAGACTAAGGAGGAGTACTTGAGACATTTGACATTAGTGATGAGGAGGTTGCAGCAAGAGAAGATGTTGATTAATCTAAAAATGTCCTCTTTCCTGAAAACAAAATTCATTTACTTGGGTTTTGTCATTCCTTCGAATGATTTGAAGATGGATCATGAAAAGGTGAAAGCAATCAAAGAATGGTCATCACCAAAGAATATGTTTGAGGTAAGAAGCTTCCATGGGTTAACAAGGTTTTATCGAAATTTCATCATAAATTTTAGTGGGATTAGTGCTCAAATGATGGATACAATGAAGAAGAGACACAAGTCTTTCAAATGGACAAAAGAGGCTGAGAGGAGCTTCAACATATTGGAGGAGAATATAACTGAACAATCGATTATGGTTTTACCAGATTTCAGAAAGACATTTCAGGTAAGATGTGACGTGAGTGGAGTTGCAATTGGAGCGGTCTTGAGTCAAGACAACATACATGTTGCATATTTCAACGAGAATCTGAATAAAGCTAAAAATAAGTACTCCACATACGACAAGGAGTTCTATGCCATAATTCAAGCCTTGAAGAAATGGAGGCACTATCTTGTCCCGAAGGAGTTTGTTTTGTATAGCGATAATCATGCTTTGCAACTCATAACCAAACAAGAGAAGTTAAACCAGAAACATGCCAAGTGGATAGAGTTTATGAAAATTTTCACTTTTGTCATTAAACATATTTTTGGGAATGTTAACAAGGTTGTTGATGCATTGAGCAAGAGAATTTTGATTCTGCAGGAATTTCAAATCAAGACCTTGGGGTTTGACCACCTTAAGGAAATGTACCACAGTGATCCATAGTTTGGTTAGGCATAAGAAGTGTGTGTGAATCCTATGCTCAGAGACAGAAGCCAATTGGATGAATATCCGATTCAGGATGAGTTGTTGTTCAAAGGGTGTAATTTGTGCATACCAATATGCTTGATGAGGGATAATTTGTTGAAGGAAAAACATACCATAGGTCTAGCCGGACACTTCGGCCATGACAAAACATTTGCCCAATTAAACGGTTCATATTATCGGCCAGGTATGAGAGAGGAGGTAAAGATATTTGTGAACAATTGCAAGATCTTTTAGTATGCCAAGGGGGAAAAGAAAAAAAAAGGATTGTATCAGCCATTTCCTATTCCAGAGAGGCCTTGGGATGACATAATCATGGATTTTGTGTTGGGATTTCCAAGGACACAGAGAGGAAGTGATTCCGTATTTGTGGTGGTGGACAGATTTTTGAAGATGGCACATTTTATCCTGTGCCAGAAGACCAGTGATGCAACGCATGTTGCAATTGTTTTTTTCAAAGAGGTTGTGAGACTCCATGGATTGCCCAGGATTATAGCTTCAGACAGGGATACCAAATTTGTCGGTCATTTTTGGAGGACGTTGTGGAAAAAGTTAGGAACATAGCTATCTTTTAGTTCTGCATATCATCCACGAACGAACGAACAGACAAGAGTGGTGAATAGAATCTTAGGATATTTGTTGAGGAGTTTGGTCATTGAACACCATAGTTAGTGGGATCAGGTTCTATCACAAGCGGAGTTTGCATACAATGATTCAGTGAACATAAGCACTTGGAAAAGTCCATTTCAAATCGTGTATGGAATGAACCCAAGAGGAGTGTCGGAATTAAGAGATCTGAGGCAGAGTGAATTTAGGAGCATGGGATCCGAAGACTTTGCTGCAAAAATACAGGAACTTCACAATCATATCAAGGGGCAGTTAAAGAAGAGAAATAGTGAATACAAGTGCAGAGCTGATCAACACAGGAGGAAACTTGAATTTGAGGTTGGATATCGGGTTCTAGCACATCTAAGTAAGGAAATATTCACGAGGGGAACATATAATAAGATAAAGTTGAAAAAGATAGGGTCATGTAAAATCCTGAGGAAATTTGGCGAGAATGCTTATGAATTAGAGCTACCAAGAGAAGTGGGTATATTGCCCATATTCAACATTGCAGACCTGTATCCTTACAAGGAGGATGGAGTCGAAGGATCTGATTATCAAGGGAGGATCTAGTGGGAGAAACAGATTCCTATAGCAGAGACGTCGCAGATGGAAAAGATCATAGATCAGTGAGTCGGTAAGAAAACCAGGAGGAAGACATATTTTGAATATTTGGTGAAGTGGAAAGGATGACCAATAGAAGATTCCATTTGGGTTGGTGAAGTAGAAATCCAGAAGCATGGAAGATCAGTGAAGGAGCTCATGGAGAGGAGTCCGTGAATTTTTCAACCAAGCGAGTGTGATGCAGGAGCATCACCAACAAAGCACAAACGTGGAAGACAGTTGGGCGCACTAGCGCATATTTTGAAATATTTTGAATTTCAAAGATCAATGTAATAATGTAATATCTGACAAAACATTTTGAGTTATGAACATCTTTAATGGTTGGAGGCTGAGCCATCACATAAGATCAATGGGGAATGCATTTTTCTTTAATATGGAGGATCACAGTACAAATCTGGAGCTTTCACTCTTATCTTTCTAACTCAATATTTATTGTAATAGCTATGAAGTAGTTGGTAGAAATTAATTTCGATAAGATGGTGTAAAGTAGTTGGAGGGAAAGGCTCGAAGAGCAACCCTTTTGCATAAATATTTGTAATATTTCCCAGTAAGTGTTGTTGTTGGTAGTTGGTTGTTGATTGTTGTTGGAGGTTGAATCTAATGTATAGATGTCCATTGTAAACTGGGAGATACAGAGATATATTGTATGAACGTATGTAACTTCTAGGAAGATGAATATAACAGAGGAACATATTGTCCCAAATGTGTGTTGTTGTGTGCCTATATGAATGAGTGAATGGTAGACTCTCTGTTATTTTTCAATACTAAGTTATGTCTTATTCTTGAATCCATGACCGCATTTTCTTTGTTGAATGTATGAGTCACTGTGATGGATAGATAAGTTTCCATTGTTTCTTTTCATTGAGCGAGTGCAAGGTGTGCATAGTGTCCAGAAGGAGTGCGTTACCGAGTCTGTTCCAACTCAAAAACTCGGAAGAGATAGTGAAACTTGTATGTGTGTTAGGAGCGCATTGACGTCTGCAAGGAGTGCATGACATAGGTTTCAGACTCAAAATATCAGGAGGGGCAGGGTGGTTTCAATCACGAGAGACAAAAATGGTTGGAGAACAGTCTCCAGGAGTGCGAAGTCATCCACACGAAGTTGAAGTTGTGGATGAAAATTTGTTGCAAGGTGTGCACAGATCGAGATTTTGACTAAGCGTCGAAGAAAGCATTTAGAGGAACCCGAGGAAGTTAAAGCTCAGGAGGGAGAATGGTGTTAATATTCAAGGGAATAATTTCTTGAGGTCTTCACTGGAAGTCAGTGAATGAGATTCATTCTCGGAGGGAGGCAAACAATTCCATACCATTAGATCTGGTAAAGCTACAAGGAGAACAATCATGAAGTGTTTCGGTACTTCAAAGTTTGGCAAGTTCGAGGACTTGACGAAACTAGAGTCAGGAATTATGGAGTCACGATTTCATCTTGATCATTGATCATAGAAGGGAAAGTGGCAACGGATTACTGATTTTGGGAATCGGAAGATCGGAGGTTTGTGGGTGGAAGTCCTAGAATTTCGCGAAGTCCGAACCATAGTGGGGCTAACGAATCTAGGGAGACGTGTGGCGAGAGTTTAGAAGCTCAAAGACAAGCGCTTCGGGAAAAGTTGAGGGAAGGATTTGGGATATCCTCAAAGAGGTAAACCCATGGTCATATCCATGGTCACTTGTGGAAGAAACCTATTTGTGTGGGTAGAGTAATTTTGAGTGCTCGTAGAGACCCAAGGAATTGCCCCAGCTCATCATTTCAAATGATCCAAGACCGGGAGGTTGAGAAACCCTTTTGGAGGGAAGGGGATCTGCATCACCTTGGGAGGAGTAGATGTCATCTTGGGAATTCAATGGTTACAAATGCTAGGGAGCTATTCTGCAAATAACAAAAAACAATTTATCAATTTCAAATGTTAAGGAAGACAATACAAATTATACGTATTCTAGTCGCGTCCCACCCAAATTATATCCTCACAACAAATGGAGAAACTAATTCGAAAAGGAGAACCAGCTTACGTGGCACACTGTCATCAGATACAGTTATTAAAAACATAAATAGTCGTTGCAACGTCCAGATATTCAAACATTAATCCAAAAATACGACAAGGTATTCCAATACTTACCTATGAATCTGTCACCTAATAGAAACATAGAACATAAAATCGAGGTTAAGCCACATTCAACACTAGTTAATATTATACCTTATTTATATCCTCACCACCATATGACAGAAATAGAAAGTCTAATTCAAAACCTATTGAAAATGTGGGGTTATTATGACAAGAAGGAGCCCATATGTAGCCCCAGTAGTACTGGTTCGAAAAAAGGATGGATCTTTCAGACTATGTATAGACTATCGAGGGTTAAATAAAATAACTATAAAAAATAAATTCCATATACCCTTCTTAGATGAGTTACTAGACGAACTCCATGGAGCTAAATACTTCTCAAAATTGGATTTAAGATCATGGTACTACCATATTCGAGTAAGATTAGAAGATGTACAAAAAACTGCTTTTCAAACACATGAAGTTCATTATGAGTTTAAAGTCATGCCATTTGGTCTAACCAATGCACCATCTACCTTCCAACCAACTATGAATCAACCTTTTCACCCCTACTTAAGGAAGTTCATATTGGTCTTGTTTGATGATATTCTTATTTACAGTAAAACGTGGAAGGAGCATATGAAGCATTTAGAACATGTACTTTCTCTCTGAGAGAAAAATCAGTTCTATGCAAAACTATCAAAATGTTCCTTTGGTAAAGAAGAAGTAGAATACCTTGGTCATGTCATATCTTGAGAAGGAGTCAAGGTGGACCCTAAAAAAATCAAGGCAATCACAGAATGGCCCAAACCAAATAACATATCAAAACTAAGGGGATTCCTTGGATTAACAGGTTATTATCGAACATTTATCAAGAACTACGCTCATTTAACAACACCCTTGTCAAACCTATTAAAGAAAAAATACTTCAAATGGGATAACAGTGCACAAGAACGTTTTGAAACATTAAAAAGGGTTATGTCGTCTACACCTGTATTAGCAACACCAAATTTTGCAAAACCCTTTGTAGTAGAATGTGATGCATCAGGAATAGGAATAGGAGAAATATTAATGCAAGATGGCCGCCCAATAGTATTTGAAAGTCGAAAGCTCAACAAAAAGAAGAGTTAAAATCTACCTATAATTAGGAAATGTTAGTTATTATGCATGCATTAGCTAAATGGTGAAAATATCTCCCTGGAAGAATTTTTTTGATATGTACTGGTCACAATAGTCTCCAATACTTACTAAGACAAAAAACATTGTCCACAGAACAACAAAAGTGGATGGAGAAACTTTCCACCTTTGATATGGAAATAATACAAAAAAAAGGGAAAGACAACGTAGTTGTTGATGCATTATCATGAAAAGATGAGGAAGTAAACACATATGCAACAACAATAGTCATTCCAGATAGGTTGGATGAGATTCAAGTTGAGTATGCCAAAGATATTGAATCTAATTCCATGATCAACAATTTAGACCAAAACCCCAAATTTGAATGGAAAAATGGCATTTTATGGTACAAGAACAAAATCTACTTAATTCCATCCTCAAAATTTAAAATGGAAGTTTTAAGGGCTACCCATGCCTGAGGGGAAGGATAAAAATTTTGTGGTGGTTGACAAATTAACCAAATATGCACATTTCATGGCATTAAGAAAAACCGACTCAACAAAACAAATTGCAGATGTTTTTTGCAAAAACATTTATAAATTACATGGGTTTCTGAAGATAATTGTCAGCGAAAGGGATGCAAAATTTAAAGGAAATTTCTGGAAATAATTTTGTAAAAATATAGGAATATCTCTTAATATGAGCTTTGCCTATCATCCACAAACATATGGACAAACATAAATCATAAATAAGTTCTTAGAAACAGACCTACGGTGATTTGTGACAGATAAGAAAAATAAATGGTCTCAATGGTTACATTTAGCCGAATGGTGGTATAACTATACATATCACACATCCGCTAAAATGAATCCTTTCCAAGCCTTATATGGTTACGGACCACCTAAATGGAAGGAGTTTTCACTAATAAATACTAAGGTCCAAGCAGTAATAAATAATCTAGAGGAAGAACAAAAAATCATACAAATATTAAAAGAGAACCTAGAAACAACTCGTAATCGAATGAAACAACTAGCATACCAACATAGATCAGAAAGAGAGTTCGAAGAAGGTGATTGGTTGTTTTTATGTCTCCAACCCTACAAACAATTATCCCTTAAGCAACAAGGGAAGAAAAAATTATGCCTAAAATGCTATGGACCCTTTCAAATTAACAAAAACATTAGCCAAGTAGCTTATAGATTGGAGTTCCCAGACAATTGTCGCATCCATAATGTCTTCCATGTTTCATGTCTAAACAAAATGCTTGGGAAAGGTCAACCAGTGCAAACATAAATCCCTGAATTCAATGATGAAGGAAAAATTATTTTAGAACCAGAAGGTATTCTTGCCACGAAGGAAAAGGTGTTACATTCCATAACCATAAAGGATTATCTTATCAAATGGAAAAACCTACTAGAAAAATATTCATAATGGGATTTCGAACAATTCCTCCGAAAATACCCATCCCTACCCTTGCTTTGAGAACAAAGCAAAATATTAAGAGGGTGGCAATGTTACAAACATAAAAATGATAATAATAAATATAATAAATTGCAATAAAATCATTTAATTAAATCAAGAGGAACGCAAGTCTTCGTCAAGAGGCACATACCTCCTCACCTTGTGACCAGTCAATCCTATATAGAAATCGTCATGAGGGTAGTGTAATCATCATCTTTCATTATATTCAATCAAATATTAATACTCAGAAATATTCATTTCTCAATGAATAAGAGTTTTTATGTTACACTATGATGGATATTATGATGGATATTAAAGATCTAGATATTGTGGCCTTAGCTTTTAATCAAGTGGATTTCATTGATGTTAATGTATAAGTGTTAGTGGCATAGTTGAAGAGATAAAACAATGAAAAACACAAGTGGAGATTTTGAAGAATTAGGTCAAATATTTAAAAGAAAAGCAACATGTTATCTTAAAGTCTATTAAGTATGCACTGAAAATTTAGGATGAGTTAAACCCATTGTAGAGGGATTTTAATATGCAAACCCAACATCTTAATATTCAATGTCATGATATGCTTTCCCTTCATAATTACAACATTGCAAAATACAGTAGGAGAAAATTCATATTCAATTTGATTATGTGAAGAAGTGGCAAGTTGAGCCTCACGATATCCCTCTTGAAATACCTTGTCTTCATGAAAGTGAAATACTCAATATTGAAAGTCATCTCAAATATTGGAAAGATGCTTGTCAAAAGGCAGGGAGAAATAATCAAGATAACTTCAGAAATGTGAAAAGTTGTGGCGAGTAATTGAGAAACTTGCAGATACATGTAACCTTCCCAGCTTTGGTCCAAGTAATAATTTCCATCTTCGGGAAGAAGTTATGCATGATTTGGAAGGTGATAACCAACGAGAAAGACATGTTATCAAATAAATTCCTCATGTAAACAATATGTGCAGGAAATATTATATAGATACCCTAACAAAATAAATAATTTATATAAAGTCAATCGTGCCAAATTTAGAGAATAATGGAGTGGAATCTTACATAATTTAAATCTCCAATAGAATAACATCAATTTCCACAAGTCGATAATGCTCAAAAGGTTTTAGAATCTTGGAAACATTACGTGAAAATGTATGTAAAAGAAAAAGGGAAAGCTTCCATGACTCAAGTTGAAGGCGAATGGCCATGAAGTTGAAATAGCTTGACTTCCTCTTTCTCAATTTTGTATAAATAGATCCCAAATTTAAGAAGAATGATATTTTTTCTCAACGTTGTAAACATTTTTACAGGTAATTAAGGAACCATTCGACCTGTTGAAATAGTGTAACTGCAAAGAGTATTCTTATTATTATTGTTATTTTACTCATAGGATTAATCCCCATTGTGGATTAATCATGTCGGTAATTGTATTAGGACCAAATCCCCTTTTGCGGATTGGTCAACAGACAATTGTAATAGGCAGAATAAGAAGTCGGCCCCAGCAGTTATTATTGAGACCCAGAATTAAATTAAAGGTGGGTTTACCCACCCATAGTGAGAGGTCGGCCCTGCCAGTGAAGACCCTTCACACGTTCCAGTCTTGTATATATAGAGAGGCTAGCGCCTCACTTTATCATACAACTCACTTGCTCATTCTTAATAGGCAAGTTGCAACTTACCAGTTAGAGAGAGGGAGAAGAGTGGCACATCTTTTGGAGAGGACTATCTATATTGGTTTGAGTTATCTCTTGACATTGTATTGGCAATTTATGATAAGGAAGTTTTTGTTGGGTTTTCTTCCCCTAGAGGGTTTCCCAGGATAAATGTTGTGTCTCTTGTGAATGTGTATTTCTCAGCGATCTTGTTCTTATGTTTCTCTTATCTATTGAAATTCAAAGAACTATAATAATGGCATAAACATTAACACAACCAACTTTTGGAAGATCCATTCTAGCGTATGTTTTTGTATGGGACTTTTCTCTGCTTCCTTGTGCTAGAATTACTGGAAGAACGTTCATTTTGCAATCGAATCTTTGCATGCATTTATGATTTATTATTACTTCTATCATTCAATGGTTGTTGATGTTGTTAGGAAATAAAAATATGAGAGAGATAAAAATATCAAGAACATAGAAACATGCACACATAAATCACACAAGATTTATCCTATAAAACCAAAATGAGAAAAAATAGCTAAGAATAGATCTATTATTTCCCTTAACCAAACTTTACCAATCTAGCCAACCTCTTGGTCCCATCCAAGTGAGCCTTCACTACTCAACTCTCGTCACATTACAATGGAGTAACACCGTCCTTTTAAAGGATTTCATTACATGTAATCCATGGGCTCTAAATCCAGGGACTACCAAAACCATGTGCCCGAAACCACCATTGTTGACCTAACAAATTTGACTCTTTTACTGAGTCGAGTTTAACCTAACAGTTGATATGTTTATATGGATCTGTAATCAATAATTCAATCATAGGATAACCTTGTTATCTTGTTGGTTATTTAGAAATTTATGTCATTAAGAAAACAATAAACTATTATATGTTATTAATGGTTGTCATAGTTGTCGGTTTCATCTCTACTTCTTGTTCTTGAAATTCTAAATTCTAAATCCTAAATGCAATGCAAATCTAAACATAAAACCCAACATTAGTAGTCGATAAAAAAACCAAAGGAGTTCGCAAACTCACATGTGAGTCAATGAGGGACCATATTTTTTCTGCTAGATGGTGAGCTTTGTATCCATGGTCATGTTTCTACTGGTAGTCACGGGACCACTTGAGTCCACTAGACGGGTTAACATTGAGCTATACTAGTACAATCAACATCATGTGATGATTCTATGAAATATCTCACCCATAGTGGTTTGGGTAAGCCTAAGACCACTCACAAACATTTTTTTCATGCCAAATATTATTGTATTGACAAAATTTTCAAATTCTTGATATTCCAACTTGTGTAGGAATTTCACTAGCTATGTTGCAATGGTTCAACCAGGTCCCAAGAATAAGGGAATGTCAAGCTTATAGATCTCCAATATACCTATGGGTTTCCAACAATAGTACTTGTCTAGTCTTGCACAATGCTAACTAAGGAGGATCAATCGTACCCTTAGATGTACCACCTAATTCCCAAGTACATGAGAGTGATATCCTCAACTTGTGTTCAACATACTATAGTGACAAATGACTAAAAGGTTTATGTAGGAATGGTCTCAAGTATGCCTTGGGGGCTTCTAATATACCTGAGGGCACATGGAATATCAAATGAACAAATTATGTCCAATGTGATACTACTTGCTAGGTCCAACATATGTGTGCAAGGGCATCAAACTAGGTGACCCCACCTATACTCCTTCTTTGTTTTCTTCCCATAAACATTTTTAACTATTGAATGACATATCTCTGTGTTCATATATGCCTGAACACGTCTCTGGCCTAAAAATAATTTCTCTAAAATTTGGGTGTGTGTTGATACATGAAAGTGCTTTGATACCACTTGTAATATACTTGTATAGTATAAATAGAGAATTAAGAGAAACATCTAAAGAAATTCAAATTGCATAAAGTAAATAAAGTAGAAAGAGAGTACTGAAACTATTGAATAAGTGACCCTTATTGATATTCCATAAGGCGAGCAAATGTTCACATGCCTCTTCGAGGGAACAACTTCCAGATGTGTAAAGCTTCAATACAATGATAATTCTTGACAAAAGTTTACACCGATGTTGTTGGGAAATTATACTCTACGGACTAACAAGCTAGGGCTTAGACTTGCATGCAGATCATGACCCTTCAGAAATTACTTTTAACCTTCTACCCCAAACCTAAAACCCTTTTTCACATGCAAACATGGGAGGAACCAACTAACCTTTTTATCGTCGTTTGGTGTAGATCCTTCGTTGTGCTTTGTCCCCTTGCTTCTGTTGCTCCTTCCAAAAAGTGATCCTGCAATCAAGACAAAAACTACGCGTGCATGCTATTGTTCTACTAGAGGGTTAGAGATTAAACATAAATCAAATGAAACACATAAGACTCGTGCATTTGGGACGGGAAAAGTATCTTTTTATTAATCTCAAGATGAATCAACTTACAATGATTATAGAGACCGGCCACCTTTCCTTGATCCTGATCCTGGGCTCCTCCTCTTCTTTGTCCTCCAACTGCTTTGCTTGAATTCTCCTAAAGCTTGAGGAAAGGCTAAAGGGTTGGGACAAAATGGATTAGGCAATTGGGCAGAGTTTCTTTGCTATGATTTTCCTCCTTTCAATAGTACCCCTACCCCTTCTTTTATAGGCTAGAAGGAGCTAGGGTTTTAGACGAACTCTCGGCCATGCATGGATGGGAGTTCCAGTTAACTAACCCAAAGCTTTTCGTTCCGTCGGAAACTTTCCTGATTTTTTGCTTTGTTAGGTAAACGCGGGCTATAGTGGGCCAGCCAGCAATACAATGCATGCAGTATAAGGCCTGCCAGCGTTCCAATGCGCCCAGTGATAGGTTAGGGCGCGGGTTACTTAATTTAGGAGGTTTTTGAAGAGTTTGTTCAGCATGGCTTTGGAAATGAAGGGTAATGAGTTGGCCTGATGCCAGGTAAGCATGGATGATAGTACCCCTACCCCTTCTTTTATAGGCTAGAAGGAACTAGGGTTTTAGATGAACTCTCGGCCATGCATGGCTGGGAGTTCCAGTTAACTGACCCAAAGCTTTTCGTTCCGTCGGAAACTTTCCTGATTTTTTGCTTTGTTAGGTAAACGCAGGCTGTAGTGGGCCAGCCAGCGTTCCAACGCATGTAGTATAAGGTTTGTCAGTGTTCCAACGCGCCCAGTGATAGGTTAGGGCGTGGGTTACTTAATTTAGGAGGTTTTTGAAGAGTTTGTTCAGCATGGCTTTGGCAATGAAGGGTAATGAGTTGGCCTGATGCCAGGTAAGCATGGATGGTGCAATTTAGGGTTATAACAGATGCCCCCTAATGTGTGAGGTCAGAAGAGCATTTGATGGCCGAAATACATTACCAATTCTTTACCAATCTGTACTGATATGCTGAATGAGTGAGCCCAGAAATCAGGAATCAGGAGGTGTCATCTGCAAGAAATATCAAATGTCTCACCGAGGCGGGCATACCCATGCTCGGGATAAATCAGAACCATGGCTACCAATCAAATACACTGTAGATCCATGTCAAATAACTATAAAGAGTAGCCGCGAATAACACACAGCGGAGCTACATCTCGAAATCAGAAAGATATACATAGAAAGTATCCATCTCTCAGAAGCTGATTCGGCCTGATGGCTGTACTTCAGAGCTCGAGCAACAACTTCAAAATCTTCTAAACTCGGGAAGGAGTGTAATATGAATGTACGACTGCACTACCCAGAGGTCTTCGACGGCTCGTCGGTTGTGGATTTGATAATCTTGATGATCGGACTGAAGGCTTCAGTGATTTCGAAC
>ML793101.1:739136-754751 GCA_009831015.1 Picea engelmannii
ATTCAATCAAAAACATATCCCCCCGGATAGGCGATTCCTCAGGCACAACGTCACCTGACTCAACCGGAAGTTCCGAAATAAGTTTTGCGAAGACCAATGACTTCTTGGACTTTGCTGAAACGAAGTCTAAGTCAAATTCTTGGAGGATGACCATCCATATACTAATTTTTCCACCGATAACTCGTCGTGTCAACATGTACTGGAATGGATTCATGACAGCTACGACGATGGTCTTGCGAAACAGAACATAGTGACGGAACCGTTGAACAGCATGAACTGCTGCTAACGCAAGTTTTTCGAGATGGGTATAATTAAGTTCCGGTCCTATGAGGCCTCGGCTCAGGTAATAGATTACGTATTCAGAAAACGAATCATCTTCCTGAACTAAAACCATGCCTATGGTTGACTTTGCGACAGCCATATATAATAGGAAATCCTTGTTATAATTCGGTGGCCGTAGCAGAGGTGTGGTTTTAAGGGCGTGTTTCAATGCGTCGAAAGAGCGTTGCGCGGATTCGTCCCAGAGAAAAGGAACGTCTTTCTTCAGTAAACGCATAAAGCCCTTGGTAATTTCGGCATAGTTGGCGATGAAGCGTCGTAAGAAGTTCGCCTTGCCTTGAAGACTTTGAAGTTGTAAAATTGTGCGCGGGGGGGGCAATTGGATTATCGCCTCCACCTTGAGAGGATCAACCATGATCCCCATTGTTGAAACGATGAAACCTAACAGACGTCATGACGTGACGCAAAAACTGCACTTGTTGGGATTCAAGTGAATCCGGAAGTAGCGGCAGGCTTCGAAGATGAGTCTGAGGTGTGTAGGATGATCTTTTCGCTTGCGAGAGCGTGATGCTAAATCATCTAGATAGGCCTCGACTATATGTTTGAGGTCGTGAAACGCAAAAGACATGGCCCGCTGGAAAGTGGCTCCAGCATTCTTGAGACCAAAAGGCATTTTTCGATAGGCGAATGTACCCCACGGAAAAAATGAATGTCGTTTTGTGTTGGTCCTCGGGTTTGATTTGGATCTGATTATAGCCTGAGAAACCATCCATGAATGAAAAGGATTCACAACCAGCACATTCATCAATGATCTGGTTGATGAAGGGGGTTGGATAATTATCTTTTGGACATGCCTTGTTCAAATCAAGAAAATCGGTACAGACGCGAATCGTGCCTTGTTTTTTATCGACCGGCACGGGGTTTGACACCCATTGAGTCAAGTGAATAGGGTATATGAACCCTGCCTTAAGCAATTTCTCAACCTCAGCTTTGATGGTTGTTGCTTTCCTAGGATTAACTGGACGAAGTTTCTGTCGAACAGGCTTAGCATCAGGATACGTAGTGATCTCATGTTCAACTATTTTTGGATCGATGCCTGGCATTTCCTCATACGACCAGGCAAAAACGTCGCGAAATTCTTTGAAAAGATCAGTGTAAATCTGAATCTCTTCAGGGGAGCAATCTGCTCCGATGAAGACATTCTCCATGACGCCAGGGGTTCGGGAGATGTTAATAGGTATGGTTGCAGCAATAGTCGCCATATTGCCCACAGCATAAATATCCTGTGTAGCTCAGAGGCTAATGGGACAAGGCTGATCTCCCGTCATGGTGATAGTGAATTCTCCTGCCTCGATTCGGTGTAACTCTGGGAGGAAGTATGATCTGTGATGAAGATCTTCCCATGGTTTGTCCGGACCGGTCATTGCTTCGATTATAGCTTCATCAGAAGGCAAGACTAAATCTAACGAATCAATATCGGTAAGAGAACCCTAAGCCCAGATAGGCTCTAGGAGTGGATCCAACTCCTGTGTGGGAATCGGATCAGGGGTAGCTGAAGCTTGCTGGACCAAAGAGTACGCAACTTCAGCGGCTGACAAGGGCGTGGCCATGCCAGTGTGCCCTGTCGCATCCATCATGGTTGATGGGGAAGGAAAAGTCCACAGATCCTGAAAATAAGTCGTGTGAAACGACGAAACATAAAAGATATCAGCCTTGTGGTGAGTCGATATAAACTTGACATCGCCATGAGGAGGTGGGTAGTCGAAAGTACCCATCAAAGATGGGCACAAATCAAATCCTATGTTGACGACACCGGCTTGAGGATTATCAACCATGGGAACTGTAGATGCCCCCAAAGCTGGGTCAGGTTGAGAGAAGGACAACTGATCTATGGTCACTATCCGGCCTTCATGTGGAAACAGGAGGACTCGGAAAATGGTAGCGACCACTGCTTACATGGCATAAGTCCAACTACGACCTAACAAGAGATTGTAGTCGATGGGGGCATCGACTACCTCTACTTCGACGCACACGATCTTTCCCCCTAACTACACAGGGAAAGAAGGAATGATTCCATGTGGTCGGAAAGAACGACCGTCGAACGCAGTAAGGAGAGTAGGTGATGGAGACAACTCAGGATGACCAATGGCTTTCCAACATGCTAACGACATAACGCAAGTCGAAGCGCCCTCGTCTACCACCGTGTGGTAGATATTTCGTGTGAAAGTTTTCATGGGGTGAGCCACTACTATCTGAAACGCGACGTGGTAAGGCAAACGAGGTTTCAAGTCAGTCGTGTCTAACATGATGGTACCCAGGTTACAAGTCTCAGTAGAGCCTAAAGTAGTCAACAAGGCTTTCCTCTGAGCATGGCAACTTTGGAGGACCTCCAAAGCGGACATAGCACAAGGGGTTTGTGATAAATCTTCCACCACATAGTAGTTCTGGGCGACCCTTGCGTTTGGATTGTGAGAATCTCGCTTGAACGCACCTTTTGGAATGCGTGTCATTGTTTCACCCAACGTCTTCTCTATCTGTAGAGGAAGAGACGGGATCTCGGCTTCTTTGCCCTTCTCAGAAGCGCTTGGTTTGCTATAGTCGTGCACTCTAGTCGTTATTAAAGCATCACTTTTAACCATATATACGTTCGCGGAAGAGGGATTATTTGGAGGAGGGCAGTTTTCCCGGCTGCCCCCTTCGCCACTTGCAGAGACTTGAGTTAAATTTTTCCCATGCTGAAAGGGATTAGTCAACACGGCTTGTTGTTGCTGTGTGACAAACTTCTGGGCCTCCGCAAGTCGAGGGCATAGATGGGTCGGGTGGTCTTCCGCACACAAGTTGCATGGATACCTCACCTTCCTCTTTTCCGTGGTGCCCTCGCCAGCATTATCAGTTGGTTTTTTATCCCCCTTACCCCTCTTACGTTGTTTTTTCTTCCCTTTAGGCTGCTGGTTGGCCTTTGGTTTAGTCGTCTGCACGGAGTGTACTTCCGACGTTTGGGTAGGATGAGCAGCCAAAGCAGTAGTCTGGCTGGCTGCTGAGTGTTGTATAGATAATTGTTGCAATTTTTTTGTCAATTGCTCAGCGGGCTTGGTTTGTTCCGAACCAACGATACCATCGTCATGTGGTCCGGCTCTCTGTCTGGTTTTCTCCAGTATCAAACGTGGTGCATTTGGTAAGATGTTGTATAACAAACCGGACTGAGAATAGATGAGCTCAAACTGTTGAGCCCGCATAATGGCGTCTTCTTCAGAGAAAACTCCAGACGTTGCGACGTCTTTGGACAACTGTGGGACCAAGGACTTAATGAACCACTCCAGCAGGAATGCTGGTGGGACTGGTACTTTGATAAGACTCTTTCGGTGTCGTCACTCTCGAATGTGATCCGAGATATGGTCTGCTGTCGTCTGCTCGAAATTGGCTAGCAACTCTGTGCCGGCGTCGTATCTCACAGGTAACTGGAAATGGTTAAGGAAGACCATCGCTAGTTCGCCAAAAGAAGAGTATCGTGAACGATCAAGCTCTATGTACCATTTCGCGGCACTTCCAATAAGTGTGCATTGAAACAATCGCAACTGGACGGAGACATCTTTCAGTGAGTTCGATGAACACCAAAGGTGGAAAGTAGTCACGTGATCACCTGGGTCTTCATTAGGCTTGGCCTCGAACTTTGGAATGTCCGAAGGAAACTTTGTTGGCATAGGAGGCCAACGTGGATCGTGACAGATGGGATCATTTAACAACCGTGTCAAATCTGGCAAGTGTAACGTCGCCAAGAATGGTAGTTTTGGTTGTTGCTAATAGCCTGGATAAAGGGGTCCTGGAGTTTGACTGGCACCAGGTTGCCAGGAAAAGTTTGGCTGCTGGCCGGGGTTCTGGTAGAAACCATGGCCCTGACCAGCGTAAGGGTTTTGCATCTGAGGAGACATCATTGGCTTATTCCCCATGAAGGACATAGGATGTTGGGCGTTCATTGTGTTCGACGGACTTTGGGAAGGATTACCCCATGCCGGTCCCGATGGGAGAGGCATAGAAGTCTGTCCGAGGTTCCATTGACTGTGGAAAGAATTACCCCAGGTCGGCATTCCATAGGAAGGAACAGATCCTTGTCCTGAGTTCCAAGGTCCTGGTATATGTGCCCCCGGCGTAGGAATAGTAACCTGTGCCGGTGTAGACTGTCCAAAAATGGGTGTGCCCCCAGATGGGAAAGCCGTGGATGCGAAATTGTTATTACCAAACATCCTGTTCCAAACAAACGGTGACGAACCTACCGGTGAAATTTGCGTAGGCGTTCCTTGACTCCCGGCTCCAAGTGAACTTGTGTGTGTAGGCTGCCCGGCAGACTACTGATGCATACCACCGAGCGAAGGGGACGAAGGAGGAATCTGACCTCCAACATAAGGAAAAGCATTGAAAGGGATAGGAATGCCCCCAAGTTTACCCCGCAGAGGAGCGTTAGAACTCCCTGCCCCCAGACCCAAATTCTGTAAAGTGGAGTAAGTGAGTGCAGGACTGGTACCTGAACTAGGCATACCATATGAAAACAGAGGGCCTATCGCACTAGGTGTGTAAGGAGGTGTGGCCTCCTCGATAGATGGGGTCGGTCCACTGTGCGACGTAGTTGCGGCCGAGACCATGGTGGCCCGGACCGTCGACAAAGGCAAGTTAGGAGAAGCTTCTCCTGTGGTAGCAACAGTGATGGGAATGGAAGAATTCCCAGTTGAAGTAACAGAGTTTGGTTCCATCATTGGG
The DNA here is from genome assembly GCA_009831015.1 of Picea engelmannii. Taxonomy (NCBI): domain Eukaryota; kingdom Viridiplantae; phylum Streptophyta; class Pinopsida; order Pinales; family Pinaceae; genus Picea; species Picea engelmannii. The sequence continues at coordinate 744,168 of ML793101.1, forward strand.
TTAGGCACTGACAGGCGTTCGTAAAATTGAATTGGCACAATAATGTCCGGCCAAGTATCAGTGTTTGAGGTTTCTACCGATCCAATATTGGCGGTTGATTCCTCCGGGAGTTGTTCGGGCTGAAAAGCCCTGGTTGCTTCGAAAGACCCTTGATGGTCTAGCTTCCGCCTCAATGGTGGCGGGGATGGCTCCAGTATAACCGGAAGCAGGCCCAGAAGCCTTCGTGATCGGCGGAGCTCTGAATCCTCCACTGTGTGAGAAGATTCACGACATGCTAAGGTATTCTACACGAACAAACAGTAACACACACTAAAAGCAAGCCCCTAACAGATAAATCAAGCAAGCACTAAACTAGTTGGAAGAACAGTTACAACAAGCAACACTAGAGAAACTTACCGGTGCAAGTGCAACTCGAATACGGAAGCACCCTCCGGGTATACTCTGCAAAGCGTGGCCCGATGTCTGCCCTAGGTACCTCGGTATACCCCCGCAGTCACCCGTGTATGTCCCTAGAAGAGATTGGCAAGTAGTTTTCCAGCACATGAACAGTCACCAGGCGGGTACAGTCGATAGTCGGGTAGACCACAATGAGCAGGGTATCAAGCCCGAAACCTGTCAAGGGTATCGAGAGAAAATGGTTTGGAAGACGACTGAGGACCTCGAACGGATTCGAGACCCACGAAGCTCCGTGGAAAATGCAAACGACGGAATCCCTTAACAAATCCTCGATATGTGTTCTCCACAACGCTCGGTCCAGCTTTGGAGGGGTTATCTCCGCTACCTTCCCTTACGCGACCTCGTGTTTAGCCCGTGTTAGAGGGGGGTCCTGGATAACTTTCCGTAACTGGACTTCTACACTCCCTATTGACAGACTCCAATGTTTGGTTTGAGTGGCCTTGGAGAATTTACTCTCCAAGCTATTCCAAGGCCCTAGTCCTGAGCTAGTGTATGTACCCTACAAACAAAAAGTCTAATCGTTTTTAATTAGCGTTGCTTTTAATGGTTTTTTTAAGTCACAAGGTATGAAAGTGAAACTGATGGTGTGTAAAAATACTCAAAGAAAAATGAACAAGGAATGCTCGAAAACAAAAACTTTTACAAAAAATGCAAAACCAGCAACTTTTCAACAAGAAATTTTTTTTTTCTTTTCAAATTTACTAAGATTTCATGCAGTAAATGTAAAGGACTTTCGCTCAAATCTGTGAGCTACTTATACTCTAAATGCACTGCAAAAAACTTATGCAAAAAGACTTATTCCTAGCTACTGATGCAACAACACAATCTTCAGCCCAAGAAGAAAATGGAACAAGATAAAAAAAAAAAAAATTGCAAAATGACGCAACAAGGGAAAATACTGACAAGTACAAAACCGAGAGGACGAAAATAAAACTCTGGCTCAAAGCGCAGATCGCAACAGAATCAGAGAAAAGATGCAAAAAAACAATCAAGAAAGCACCGATCCTAACACTTGCCTAAAAACCATAAAACCAAAAAAAAAAATTCTTTTTGTCTTTTCTATCAAAACATCAACTAAAAAAAAAAACACAGGCTAAGGATAAGATGCCCTAACCTGCTGACTGTGCAGCCCTAGACTCTAAACCCCTGAGAGGAGCTCTTCTCACCAGAGGAGGGGATGACTGCCCCACCCAAGCTGAAAAGCTACCAATCAAGCCCGCGACTGTCACTGTGACAGCACGCGTGCAAACGCGTGCTGCGTTATAACAGCACGCGGGTACCCGCAGGCTAACCTTAATCAAGTCGTGGGTCTGTATAAAAATTGAGACAAAACAACACACAGGCAGCCCAGACCTGAAAAAAGCCTCTGGTATTGACAACCAGGGTCTCTAAAAGGCTTGGATGCTTCTACTTTAACAGAAAAGGAAAGTTTGCAAAAAAGAAAACAAATGCAAAAAATAACCAACACAATAAGGCAGACTGAAAGCAAGACAATAAACCAATCAAGACTCAGACAGGATCCAGAAAGCCCCCTGAGGAGGTCAACTTCTGACAGGGAAGAGGAGACTTCCTCTTAAGCTAACTGGGCTCTACACGCTACTGAAACCACTACAGCAGGCATTCAAACGCGGGCTGTAGAAGGTTAGGGCGCGGGTTACACGCGTACAGGCCTTCTGCAGGCCGCGTGTGCCTCTGTGTGTCCCGAGAATCAATGTCAAGCAACAGTCAATGAAAAACCGGTATTGATAACCAGGTTCCCTGCTAGCTTTGACCTAACAGAAAACAAATAAACAAAGAAATCGAAACTCTACTTCTTTGAACTACCCAAAAACCTTCAATGAAATACGAAAACCCTAAGAGTAAATATCCCCAGCAGGGTCGCCAATTCTGTTGTTGGGAAATTATACCCTATGGACTAACAATCTAGGGCTTAAACTTGCATGCAGATCATGACCCTTCAGAAATTACTTTTAACCTTCTACCCCAAACCTAAAACCCTTTTTCACATGCAAACATGGGAGGAACCAACTAACCTTTTTATCGTCGTTTGGTGTAGATCCTCCATTGTGCTTTGTCCCCTTGCTTCTGCTGCTCCTTCCAAAAAGCAATCCTGCAATCAAGACAAAAACTACGCGTGCATGCTATTTTTCTACTAGAGGGTTAGAGATTAAACATAAATCAAATGAAATACATAAGACTCGTGCATTTGGGACGGGAAAAGTATCTTTTTATTAATCTCAAGATGAATCAACTTACAATGATTATAGAGACTGGCCACTGTTCCTTGATCCTGATCCTGGGCTCCTCCTCTTCTTTGTCCTCCAACTGCTTTGCTTGAATTCTCCTAAAGCTTGAGGAAAGGCTAAAGGGTTGGGACAAAACGGATTCAACAATTGGGCAGATTTTCTTTGCTATGATTTTCCTCCTTTGAATAGTACCCCTACCCCTTCTTTTATAGTCTAGAAGGAGCTAGGGTTTTAGACGAACTCTCGGCCATGCATGGCTGGGAGTTCCAGTTAACTGACCCAAAGCTTTTCGTTCCGTCGGAAACTTTCCTGATTTTTTGCTTTGTTAGGTAAACACGAGCTGTAGTGGGCCAGCCAGCGTTCCAACGCGTGCAGTATAAGGCCTGCCAGCGTTCCAACGCGCCCAATGATAGTTTAGGGCGCGAGTTACTTAATTTAGGAGGTTTTTGAAGAGTTTGTTCAGCATGGCTTTGGCAATGAAGGGTGATGAATTGGCCTGATGCCCGGTAAGCATGGATGGTGCAATTTAGGGTTATAACAACCGATCTATACCTCTATACATAGTTTCTATCTACCCAAGGGATAACCACTATTGTTCCCTACATTAATGAGTAGCCCACATTCATTAATGAGTACCAACTACCTAATAGGGCTTAGTTAATAAGGATGCCCCTTTACATAAATTAACCACACTCCAACTATCTAGTGGGCCTTATTTAAAAAGGTTGATAATAAAAATTAATGAGATCTCAAAGAAGAACTCAAAGATCTCATAGCCTCTTTTTCAAAGCACAGGGCCCTTGCCCATATGGTTGGCCCATATAATTTTATGAAAGTTTATATGAGGTGGTTGGAAAAGACATTATGATGATGTTAAAAAAATCCATAAAGTCTAGTAGAATCTATAGCCCACTAGGGTCAACCTTCCCAACTAACATTCCAAATATGGACAACCACCATTCTTTTGATTCATACAGGTCCATATCTTTATGCAATAACTTATACAATTATATCAAAATTCATAGCCAGGTGATTAAAGCCCAAATTTCCACCATCCATTTCTTCGGAGAAATTTGGATTCTTTGAGGGATTCAATAAGGAAATAAGCTGAAACTGTAAAATGCAGCGGAAAACAAGCTTGTTGGAATGGTGGTGGCTTATCTCTGAGAAGAGATGTGAAGTTTGCGCTCATTCTTAAGAAGATGATTACAATGAGGCTCTGAAGGCCTTTTTAAAATAAACAGGAATGCCAAAAACCCTAGACATCCAAAAACCTAACCCTAGGAGATGAAGCGCCAAAACTCATGTGGGCCCCGTTTGGGTAAGTTAGTACATCAACTTCCCGAGGTCGTAACTTTTGCATATGATCTTTGTTTTAGGCGTATGATAGCCTGTTTGAAAGGTATCTTTGAGGAGATTCGTTTTGGGGGAAATATTGAAGTAAATTCCATATTTCTCCCTGTTTTCCCAAAAAACATCATTTAGGGCCTCAAAACGACTCCGAAAGTGAAAAACTGCTAAAAATAGTAAATTACCAAAATTGCCAGAAAATTTTTTTGAGCCAGTTGGAAAAGGTGGGTGGACACCGATATCCAACTGGATCAATCCTCCCTCCTTAGGAAGAAATGGTCTCCATTTCGTTGAGTTCCCCCATCAGATGAGGAAATTTCTACTGAATTTGGCACTGGGTGAACCACTTGCCTTGGTGCAGGAGTTGCCCTGCTTTGACAACTCGATAAAGTTGGATCCTTTTTTGTCGAGTGCCCTTGATTTGTGTGTCCAAAATCTGATCATTGGATGCCTCTTGTATGTATTTGAGGTTGATCTATGTTGGTGTCAGATGTTATGCTACTTCTGAGGTGTCCAATAACGGTGGGAAATAAGGGCGAAGGAGATCCACGTTGAACACCAGGTGCAGGCCAAGGAAAGGAGGAATGTTAAGCTCAAATACATTATCCCCCATGGCCTTGGTGATGGTGTATGGCCCATAATGGAGTGCTCAAATTTTCTGATGGGGTCATGTAAGGCGTTATTTCTGCAAGTGCAACCAAACTTTGTCTCCCATATGAAACTTATATGGCACCCGATGTTGATCATGGCATTGCTTGTACTTGTCATTGGACTTCTGTAGGATATCCTGAACCTGTTGGCAGATGTGCTGGAACAGCTCAATGAACCAAGTGGATTTGTCAGCTTTAGTTGGAGCAGGAGATGATTCAGTCGAGGTGACCGCAAGGGGAAGTGCAACATCTATGGGACCCAATTGTTAGAATCCCAACTCCACCTGAAAGGGGTTGTGGTCAGTTGAGATATGTAGGGCTCGGTTGTAGCTATGTTATACATAGGGAAGGCTCTCATACCATGTGCAAGGGTGCTTGGAAATATACATGCAAAGGATATGCACAATCATTCAATTTACGACCTCGGTTTGGCCATCTTTCTGGGGGTGGAAGGTCGTGGATTTGGTAAGCTTGGTGTCCAGTAGTGACTAGAGGCTCGACCAGAATGTGCTGATAAATTGGTTGTCTCGATATGAGACAATGGTTTGTGGGATTCCAAAATGTATCCAAACTCGTTCAAAGAAGAGCTTGGTAGTGGCCTCTGCTGTGATGCTCTTCTTGCAGGCAACCAGAATCACCATCTTAGAAAAGTGATCAAAAACCACAAAAACACAGTCATTTCCCTGCTTGGTGGACAGGAGGCTCAACATGTAGTCCTGTGAGATGGATTCCCATGTCCTTTCAAAAGTAGGAATAGGGGTGTACATGCCTTGTTTCTTAGTGTTTGGTTTGGAAATAACACGGGCAATGCAGGACTTGATATACTTGTTGACCTCCTGTCGAAGTTTCGGCCAGTAGAAATGTTTCTATAGCATCGCCACTATCTTTTCGATGCCAAAGTGTCCTGCCACTCGACTATAGTGGGATTCCCAAATCATATTCGCTCGCTCGCTTGATGGAACATAGATATGGACCAGATGACACAACAACCCATCCTGAAGATGGAAATTATCAACAAATGTGTTTGCACCCAACATTTGGTAGGTGGTGGTGAAGTCTGGGTCTGTCTCATAGAGTTAGGGCCATCCATAGTTCTCATGGCCACAAGAGTCTAGCACCGTGTTGAGTGTCGTGACTGACAGTCTATTGAGACAATCAACGACGCAATTGGTGCTTCATGTTTTATGCTTGATGTTGAGGTGGAATTGTTGCAAGTATGTGGACCACTTTTTATGGCGGTCATTCTGCAATTTTCCTTGTGTGCATGAACTACAATGGCTTATGATTAGTGTGGATGATTGTCTCCTTCCTAAGAATGTAATGTCTCCACTAGTGGCAAGATTTCACAATGGAGTGCATTTCTTTTTCATAAGTAGGGTACTTACGGATAACATCTGATAGTGTCTCACTATGATAGGCCATGGGGTGGTTGTGCTGAGTGAGAATGACGCCCACAGCATAGTCTGAAGAATCTGTCTCGATCTGAAAGGGATGTTGCAGGTCTGGTAGTGAAAGTACTGGGGTTGAACATAAGCGCTGCTTCAAATCATCGAACGCTTGTTGTTGGGACCAACCCCATGCAAATTTATCCTTACCACCACCCCTGGTTATTTGGCTGAGGGCCCATGCAATATGGGAGAATCCCAACATGAACCTGCGGTAGAAATCGACAAGGCCCAAAAATCTTTGAAGCTCAGTGAGTGTGGTTAGGGTTGGTCAGTCATGGATGACTTGGATCTTGGTTGGATCCACATGTACACCATGCTGATCAACGATGTAGCCCAGGTAATGGACCTTGTCCATGCTAAAGGAGAATTTTTCCAGGTTGGCATATAGCTTGTGCTGCCGCAGGGTGTGCAGAACCTGTTAAATATGTTGCAAGTGTTTGGCCCAAGTATTGTTGTAAATGAGAATGTCATATATATACACCACTACAAAAGTATTGGTGAATGGTCGAAGGATATCGTCCATCATCCTCATGAGTGTGGCTGGAGAATTTGTCAAACCAAAGGGCATGACCAACCATTCAAAAATGCCTTACTTTGACTTGAAGGTGGTCTTCCATACATATATTTGTTCTATCGAGACCTGGTGGTAGCCAAACTTCAGATCAATCTTACTAAAGTATTTGTCCCCCGTGAGTTGATCAAGGAGGTCGTCGATTCGGGGAATCGGGTACCAGTTTCTGACTGTGATTTTATTCAGAGCTTGGTAATCGATGTAGAGTCACCAGGTTCCATATTTCTTCTCTACCAACACGATTGGGCTCCCGCAAGGTGATGAGATGGGATGGATGTGCCCCTTGTGGAGAAGTTCTTGGATCTGTCGCTTGATCTCCTCATTCTCTAACATAGAGTGGTGATAGATTGTCCCATTGGGAAGCGGTGCATCGGGGGTCAAATCGATGGGGTGCTTGACCTATCAGTGCAGAGGTACCCCGGTACGTGAGGAGAAGATATCTGATTATTCTTCCATGACCTTATCTACTAGCTTCTGTTGTGTGGAGAGGTCGGCCGCAAAGACCCTGGATGTGGTTGTGATCTTTCACTTATTCTGAGAGCAAATCATGAAGAAAACAAACTTCCCCATCTGAGATGTGACCTTCCTGCATTGCTTAGCAGAGATCAAAGAAATAGCACTAGGTGGGATTGCCTTGGGTATCCTGTACAACTTCATGTTCAAAGTAGTAATAACACTATGAGTTCTAGACTCATATACAACATGACGTTTCCATAAATAAGGTTGGCCCAAAAGAACATCACAAGCTTTGAGAGGAGCAACATCACATAATACATCATCTTTGAAGGGCTTGATGCCGTATGAAAGTTGGCACCGTTGGATGATGTGGAGATCGCTTCCTTGGCGGAGCCATCCAATGGTGTAGGGTTGTGGGTGCGGCGTTGTTGGTAAGGCCAGCCGATTGATGACCTCTACTGATATGAGGTTCTTCTAGCTACCACTATCAATGATGAAGTGAAATGGGGTGCCTTTTACCCACATCTGTGAATGGAAGAGGTGCTCTCTTTATTCTGGCTCGTCTGGTTCACTAGGCTAGAGCTTGGTGGTAGCAACGGTGGCACTAGGTTCCACGTCAATGATATGTATTTCCCTTTTTGGTTTTGGATCAGAGTCATAACCCACATCCGAATCAAAGGCTTTCACTTCAGCCACCAGCGATTTCTTTGAGCGGTAGTCAGCAATGTCATGCCAAGGGCTCTTATGGAAGTCGCACCACTTCCCAGTATCTTTCTTTGTCTTTCTGGTGTCCTTATTTGCTTGCATCTTGGACTGGTTGTCTTGATACTATCCATCTTTTATCTTTCCTTTGTTCTGTGGGTTGGGACTTCCCTTTCCTAGCTTTTGTTGTGAGGGGTTCCCAGCCCCAAATTGCCGCATCTTTTGTTTGAGCTTCTGCTCGATTTTGACGGCATATCGGTAGGCCGCGCCCAAGGATGAGATCTACATGAATTCCATTTCGGTCTGAATGTATCTATGCAGAGCACCGCGATACCTGAGCACCAGATGTCGCTCTGAATCATTGATACCCAACTTGGTGCGCAAGGTATGGAAGGTATTTGTGAAATCTGGTACTGCTTGGTCTCTTTCTTGCCACAGTGTGGTCCATTTGGTATACAAGTCAGCATAACTTCCGACATGGTAGTATTGTTCCTTAATAGCATCCCTGAAGGATTCCCAGGTGACCATGACTGTAAATAATTAGGGTTCCTCTATTTCTCACAGAAAGTTTCCCACCAATCTTTTACACCGGGAACGGCTTTGAGGAGCACACACGTAATATTTTCTCTATTCAAAAAGTTATGGACATAAAAATACCCTTCTAGTAGATTAGACCACTTGTATACAGAATCTGCGTCTATCTAACCTTCAAATATAGGAATATTGAAGTTTATTTGTACCTTGAAGGGGGCAACGCCTTCGCTCGAAGAAGATGTGTCGTTTGTTGGTAGCCGCCGAAGGATTTGCGCAAAACTATCCATCATCTCGTTCCTCTATTGTGTGAGGGCTTCCTCAATCAACAGTTTGAAACGATATCCTATCCCATCATATTTATTTTCTCCTACCATGAGAGGTCACTTGGGCGTGCGAGATATTTTTTCCTCAAGAGAAACAAGCTCGAGACCCAACTCTTTGTACTTTGACCTTGTTGGGGACATGCATTAAGACGCCAAGGAGCAGACCGCTCTGATACCACTAATCCGGATTTTATGAGCAGAACGAATGACTACAGATAATTAGCAGGTTCTTAACACAAAATAACAGAGATACAGTAAAACTGGTTTTCTATTTAGTAAGGAAATAAGCTGAAACGATAAAATGCAGTGGAAACAAGCTTGCTGGAATGGTGGCGGCTTATCTCTAAGAAGCAATGTGATGACTAGGCTCATTCGAAAGAAGATGATTACAATGAGGCTCTGAAGGAATTTTTACAATAAATAGGAATGTCAAAAACCCTAGACATCCCAAAACCTAACCCTAGGAGATGAAGCGCCAAAAGTCATGTGGGTCCCATTTGGGTAAGTTAGTACATCAACTTCTCAGGGTCGTAACTTTTGCATACAATCTCTGTTTTAGGCGTATGATAGACCATTGGAAAGGTATCGTTGAGGAGATTCATTTTGGGGGAAATATTTAAGGAAATTTCATATTTCTCCCTGTTTTCCCCAAAAAACATCGTTTAGGGCCTCAAAATAGCTCAGGAAGTGAAAAACTGCTAAAAATAGTAAATTACCAAAATTGCCAGAAAACTGTTTTGAGCCAGTTGGAAAAGGTGGGTGGCACCGATATCCACCTAGATCACTTAATTTGTTGGAAAGTGTAATTGAATCCATGCCAATTTATTGTATTACTTTAACAATAATTCCCAAAAGCATTACAAATACGATCAGGAAAAGTGTCCAAAGGGGTTAGATCCATTGGTAAGGAGTTACGAGTTTTCATGATTCATCAAGGTCCAATTTCCATGAGGGATTTTCTTAGATCCATGGGGTTACCTTGAGGTAGTGATAGAATGTGTGCTTGCACCTAGAGGGATTTTATTAAATGATCTTGTGCTTGTGCACACACAAGTGGATTAAATACCACACCAATGTCCTTTAATTTTATTTCAATTCTTGTGAGGGATTTTCTTGGAGCCATGGGATCACCTTGAGGTAGTGGTTGAATGTGTGGTTTCACGTAGATGGATGATCTTAAATGATCTCATGCCCCGTCCATGTATAAGTGAATCAAATCCCACCCTCATGTCCTTTAGTTTAAAAAACTCCAAGGGTTAACTCAATCGATTGAACCATCCTCCCAAGGCATGTTGTCGACATGAAAGCCATAAGCCACAAGTTCAAATTTGATCAATTCCCTCAGGGGTTACCAACCACTATTGTGGTTAGCGGTTAAGATGCCATCCATTTGTTTATTCCGGGGAAGAGGGGAGGTTCCACATGGTGTTCCTAAGAAAACAAAGACCAGGAAAACGTTTTTTAAATATGTTTGGTTAGGAAGAAAGGAAAAGGAATCTATCCATTTGGTTAAATCACTAAAACTTTCAAATCCCAAAATAGCAAGGGAATGGGGCATCAAAGATATAAATCTCTTTAAAATCTCTTGTTTCTAAAGGGACATGGAGGATGATATGCATTAAAAGACTATGGTAGATAGGTCTCTTGTTGCTAAAGGGACATGGAGGATGATATGCATTGAAAGAATATCGTAGATAGGGCTCTTGTGATCCAGGTGGATATTGGTGGCCACCCACCTTTTTCGACTGGCTCAAAACAGTTTTCTGGCAATTTTGGCAATTTACTATTTTTAGCAGGTTTTAACTTCCGGGGCCATTTTGAGGGCCTAAATGAAGGTTTTTTGAGATC
>ML793102.1:29292-107851 GCA_009831015.1 Picea engelmannii
CTTTTCCGTCGCATTTCCTCACTAAGGATAACACCAACAACATCATCAAATTTTAAATTATTTGAACCAGAGACAGAGTTACTTACAGCCATGACCAAGCCATTCCAACTTTCTAGCAATGAGCACAAGATTAGAAGAGCCCTGACCTCATCATCAAAGTCCGCTTTTACAGAACTTAGTTGATTAGTAAGTGTATTAAAATAATTTAAATGATCCGCAACAGACCCACCTTCCGACATCTTCATATTAAATAATATCTTCATTAGAAATACCTTATTGGACACTGAGGGTTTTTCACACAATTTTTCCAATGCGTCCATCAAACCCTTTGTTGTATTTTATTTGGAAATATTGAAATCCACCGACGCTGCCAGGCTCAGTCGTATCATTCCTAGAGCCTTTCTATCAAGAATCTCCCATTCTTCGTCCTTTGTAGCTGCCGACTTCTTTTCTATTCCACCCAATGGTAGGAACATATCCTTTTGATATAAATAGTCTTCCATCTGCATCTTCCATAACTGGTAGTTTTGGCCGTTAAATTTCTCGACCCTTAAATTTCCATCTTCTAACATTTCTCCCACTCGAACCAGGAATCCTCTTTTCCTACGAGTTACCTTTCTCTCTAATACCAGTTGTTAGAAAAACAGGACAATGGAGCAATAAAATAAAACAAATGCAGAAACAAAACACCGAAGATGCAAAATACAATAGAGACACAGATTTACGTGGTTCACCCAGTGTGGGCTATGTCCACCAGAGAAATTTCCAGGTCCTTCCTTTATTATTATCCATCATATGAAGGGATACAACCTATAACAAACCCGCTGTAACTTCCTCTTCTTTCTCTCACAGTCTCCTATCTCAGAATACAATATTCGCCATCAACCATAGCCACAATACATTTCCCTCATAAAAGAGGGTTTCCTTCTAGGGAAAAAAACCCTAACATAATCTCTATCATTAGATCTATGACCTTATATTGAATGGTCCAGATTTACAATGAAATTACGATATACATTTACAAGGCAATTTTTCCTGTGGGGGCTTCACCCCCGAACCCCGCAGAGGGGATACCCCCGCTTTGCACTCCCCTGCCTGGAAGAGCGTACATACTTTTGGGGTGTAGATACTTCATGGGGTATAAACATGGATGAAAGTAAAAGACCTATGAATCATGAAGATAATCATGCTCCACAACTAGCACATAAGGTGTAAAATAATCCATGAATATCTCCATATAGTCATTCACCATATAAAAAAAAATACCAATTACAGCTCTCTGGAAAGTGGTTGGTACATTACACAAGACAAATGAGAGAACCTTGTAGGAAAATGTACCCGAAGGGATGGTAAAGGTGGTCTTATCTTGGTCTTGTGGAGAAATTTTTATCTGGTTATAGCCACTGAATCCATCTAGGAAAGAGAAAATTTGTTTCCCACCTAGGTTGTCTAGAACCTCATCAATAAATGGCAGATGGAAATGATCCTTCTGCGTGGTGTTATTCAGACCTCTATAGTCCACACACACTCTCCACTTACCATTCTTTTTAGGTACAATAACTAATGGTGAAACCCACTCGTTGTCTGATATGGGATAGATGAATCCAACATTGAGAAGTTTTTGGAGTTCCTCCATAACTATTTCTTTAAGATTAGGGTTCCTCCTCCTTTGGGGTTGGAAAATGGGTTGGAATTATTCATTGATGTATATATGGTGGGTGAATAGTTCAGAGGAAATTCCTTTCATATCCATGTAATCCCGGGAAAATGATTCCTTATGTTCAATTAGTAACTTCATCAAACGACGAATTTCAACAATAGATAAATCGGGATTGATGGTCAGGGTTTTTCCAGGTTCGATTTCTACAGTGATTCTTTTAGAACTGAATTTAGGAAATAATTCAGTTGTTGTTATTTCAACATTTTTTGTTACAATATTTGTTGTTACAGCTGAATCAATTTAATTTACAACAGTTTCAGAGAACATTTCTGGGCTCATCTCTTCCTGGGAAATAGGGTCAAATATTCCAGTCAATCGATGGTGCATGTTCTATGTAACAACAGAGGGGTCATAGATAAAGCAATTGATTAACTCATCCTATGTCTTGTCTTTGAAACTCAGGGCTTTTCCTATGGTTAACACAGGTAGAACACTTTCACCCTCAATGTCCATCCATAAATAATTTTTGGGTTCCATATTGGGTGTAGCATGAGGATACAGGGTAAGTGTTTTTGTGTCATAACCATCAGAGATGGTCATGGAACCAGATCTACAACCAATGAAAGAATCAGCTGTAGCTAACCATGGTCTTCCTAGAATTAGAGGGTGGCCCGCCAGACAGGTTTTGGGTTGCAAAATGACAAAATCAACAGGATACTCCCTGAATCAACTGAAATGACTAAATCATCCATTACTCCTTCTAGTCTAATGGTGGAACGGTCCACTAATTCTAAAATAGTAGTACTAGGTCAGACTTGCGTTCTTAGTTGCAACAATTGTGTAGTTTCTATTGGCATAATATTGATTGTTTCCCCTAAGTCAACTAACACATGGGGAATAGGCGTTTGTCCAATTTTGATAGTGACTGTAGGGTTTCCTAGGTCACCATATTTAATAGGTGTGGTTTTTCCTAACATCAGTTCAGATAAGTCCCCCACTACATGCACTGTGAGGGGGTCCCTAAGTTTCCTTCTAGGTCTTCTGATACAGAGATCTCTCAAAGTCTTGGCATAAATAGGGACATCTCTAATCGCTTGCAATAGTGGAATGTTAACATGCAGGTTTTGTAATTCTCCTAAGAGATTGAAGGATGGTAATTCCATATTTTTGGTAATTTCCAGTATTTTAGGGAATGGGGGTCTGTTGATTCTTTAATAGGTTGGCCAATTTCTTCTATATCAACCAATGGTTTTTCCCCTAATTCCTTGTCTGATTCTAAAGATGGAGCATCTTCAATTATGGGCTCGACTATTCTCCTTGATCTTAATTTTATCTCATCATAAGGAATAAGAGTAATAGACAGAGCTGGCACATTGTATATATCAATATTCTGAACAACCTTATTATTTGGGTTTGGGTTAGGTTGCACAAGTTTTACCCATGATTTTGGTCATCTTGATGGTGTATTGATGATGGTGTACTCTGTCTCTCAACAAGAACTTTCTCCTGAGAAACATGACATTCATCTCTTTCCAGAAAACATATTTTTGAAGAGAGGTCACAGGCTGCTTATAGCCTAGGGTGCGAGAATGATCCATTCTAGCAGACCACCTTTAGCTAGGGTGTGAACTTCTCACACTATTCTCTATACCTAGGGTGCGAACTTGTTCTCAAGCTTGGAAAAAGGAAGAAGTCTCGAGGGTTCTAGAAGGGAATCTTCTAGAGAATGAGTTGGCATTCGAATGGTTATCATTTTATTGGTTTCCCTGATTTGGTGGGATCATTCTCATCCATGTAACCATCTCATCCTCTCCTATATATTGATAGGATTCTCATGGAAAAGGTTAAACAAGATTAATTGGAGAATTGGTGAAGGAATTGTGTGAAGAACCCAACTTGAATAGGAGCTTGGAGACTCTAGCAAGTCTATCAAGAGGAATTGGATCTTCTTCATGCAAGGATCGAGTAAGTGTGTGTGTTGGAACCAAGAGTCACCGAAAGGAAGATTACGACATCAAGGCGATTAGGTTGTATCTTCTACTTTCAATTAATATGATACAACGACATGTCATTTTCCCATAAAGTCATTCTTACTTTATTGTGTAATTCCTTGATCATACACATAAGTTGACGATTGAATATATTTTGCTATCTTCACTTTGGTTGGTTTGTGTTGTCTTGGTCTTGACCTCACGAGAGCACTGGAGTGAAGCAGGAGCAACAGAGACCCTAGGAAGCGATACAAAGGTATGCCACTTGTTCCTCCTTACTAGTTAATTCAATGGTCATAACTTAGGGAAAGAGTCATGTCCTGTCCTATTTTGTTCTAGATCCAGGTGGATCTAGGGAGATCTGTTAGCGTCCACACCTACCGATTAGTCTGATAACAAAATTGGCAACTCCACTAGGGAGACAACCCATTTATTCATGTTTTTTGGTGTTTTTCCTTGGACATTTTCTCTTGCCTTACCTTTCTTCATTTCTATCAATCTCTCAGCCTTCAACACTCCCTGATAGACTCCCTGGGTCCAGAACTCCCTTCAATTTTTTTGTCTTTTTCCAAAATTTTGCCTAGTTTCAGGCATTCTTGCACTGAACCCTACAGTGTCCTGTGAGAATCCCTTGTGTTCACACTTTTCCTTTCAGTCCAGTGCGAGGTTCTCGCACCCTTCTCAAATCCAACCTACAAGAATGACCCATTCTCACACTGTATAATACTGATAGCCTGCGAACCCTCTTTTAAAATTTTTGGATTTAAGGTTTTTAGCATGTTCAGATGCCCAGATCAATATAGGTGTCTGAAAAGAACTTGTTGGACCATTGGTTGATGTTTTCTTGTCTTTGGATTTTGTGCACGATCAATCTTCAAAAATCAAAGGCTCTTCCTGTCCATCTTTTTCTCAACTCTCATCTCTTAACTTTTCTTAGCAAAGATATATTCTCTAATCCTGGAATCTGAGTACTTGTTTGGTTAGGAGCCGATGATCGGTTTGAAAGTTGGGAGTCTTTGTCTTTCTCATTTGCTCATTATTTGGAAGATCATTATTCTCTTGCAATTGATAAGACTAGTCTTGTCTACTTGTCATTTTTGTTTCAATTGGAAGATTGGTTTGGGTTTTATTTATTGCTTTTTCATTAGTTATTGGTTTTCCTTACTCTCACCAACATGGTGTAGATCCTTTTTGAAAAGTAAAAAACATTTTTCTTTTAAAAGCATTTTCATTTTTGAAAATATTGAAATTCAATTGTTGAAATTGTTGAAAAAGAACAAATGGAGAGTTGTCATTATTGCGTGATTCGTTGAGATTGCATTTTAAAGAAAATTGTGTATTGTAGTTCAAAATTCTTCTGGAAAACTTCTCTTTCCCTCCCGTACATAGGATTCATTGCACAAAAATTGATATATTTCATTCCTATCTATGCATTGTTGGGTCAGAGTCTTACACAACATCAGTTTCATCTTTGTTTCCTTTGAGTAACAACAACTCTAAGAAATATTGCGCAATTTTAAAATTTAGCTAGTAACTCTTTTCTAGGGCTCTATTACACCAACAATTAGCTAGGCTAGCGCTTTGGAATAGGGAGAGAGATACACTCTCAAAAGAACAAAACACACAATAGCATCTTGTGTTAAGGAGTGTCAAATTCCATTTACAACATTTTGTCCTAGGAAGCCCTTCTCACACAAGTGTCAAACCCGAGTTCGCATTGATATTGACAGAGTTACTCACCTTGCTTTGTTTATATCGGTGTAGAGATTGCACGTATTATGGGGGTCACTTGGAGGTATACACACAATGATGAGTGGAAGTCTTTCGAGTTGATTTCAGGTTAGATACCCTGCCCTTACATGTGGATTGGACTGTCGACTGTTCCCCCAGGATTTATTGTTGTTGGTGGTAACCTTAGTGGCCTATCTTCTTAGGGTCTTACACAAGATGACTATGAAGGGGAAAGTCTTCACGGTACCTAGAATCGACGTTCACCAAACTCACTCGGGCTCCTTGAAGGGTATACCCATGATTATGTGTGGGAGCTTGCACCAAGGTGTAACTCCATTAAGTAGGTCGTCAGCGTAGATTTTCCACCCTAGCCAAGCCCCTTCTCATCTCGTTGTTACGATGTTGGATTTCATCATCAACTAGTGACTTCGGAATTAGAAGGTCTTGTTTTCTTGGTATTGTTTCCTAGATTTTGTTTACTAGCACATGTTGTTCGTTTACCCGAGTTAATCATAAGACTTTCTTCGTAGGTTTGTAACTCGTTCATAATAGACCCTCCACGTCGTTCATGTAGAATGCAGGGATTACCTCTAGAAAATATGGAAGGTTCTCAACCCCTGCCTACAATCTCACTTGAGGGATCTCCTCAACAGAGTGAAGTCCAAGATGTCACCACTCCACAAGTTGAAAGAACTGACTCTCTAGAGCATTTCTGAATTACCAATTCTCGAGAGGACTTTTGACTTCACCCTGATTCTGAGAGATAGATTATGCGAGTGAATTCTTTCAGAGACTTAGTTGTGTTGTCTTCTGGATCACTGAATGGACCCTTTCCAGGACCTGAAGGCCAAGATTCTTTTTGGTTTGCTGGTGTTTTTAGACGGGACCTTTTTGGTGTAGGATCAGGCATTGAAATCATCGTCTCACCTGCATTCCCCGAAATCTCTGACCCAGACATAGTACCTTTTACTACTGCTTATTATTTTCTTGGTACAGACGCTCTGTGAGTTGACCACATCTTGACCATCCCTATAGAAATGGTCCATTACATAGACACTACAAGTAATCGCACCAGGATTATAGTGGCTAGTCAAGCCCCCATCAGCACACCACTCTCGCCTAGTGTCACCCCGACACTTCCACCCAGATATCGTGCATTGAATGCTTGTATTCCCACTCCTATGCAAACCCCATCCGAAACTCCTGGTGGTCCCTCATATTTTGGGCACTCTCCTCCCGACTTTATTCCGATGCTTCCTCAACCCCCTTTCAGAGGACCTTTCTCATCCTCTACCGACAACATTAATTCTAGTGGCACTATTCCGTCGTTCACACCAAATTACCAGATTCCTATTGGTGGAAAATTTCACCAAGGAGGTTGGACTCAACTCCCCCTTGTAGGGAAAATTCCTATTGGAACGCAAATCCCAATTGGAACACAACCACCAATTGTAACACAACCCCCGATTGGAGGACAACCCCCACTGACCCCACCCTACGGACAAAACATACCTCCATCCTTGGCCCAGTATTGGAACCATCTGATACAACATAATCCTCAATCGACTGGGGGGAAACAACTTCCAACTACATCCATTATACCCCCTAATATAGGCCAACCATATCCAGGTACGTCCAATCCTATTTGGGGCTCGAATGCTCAAACTCACATCCCCATACAAGTATACAACCCCATGAGTTACTTTCTTCTGCAACAACCACCGAATATGCCTGGGTCTTAGCATTATATGCAGACTGCTTATGGTCCCATTGGTTTGCTAACATGACTCCCTCCCTAGAGCCACCAGTACCCGCATGTGAATAGACAGTTACCCTTCTTGGCCACTTTGGACCTCCCAGATATGTCAAGGATTTTAAATGATCCAATCCGCCACTCTCCCCATTGGCCCGCTATACCACCCAATCTACCCTCTGACATCCCTAAATTCAATGGAAAAGCGAGATAGGACCCAAACAATCACGTCATGACTTTTCATCTCTGGTGCTCATCCAACTCCCTGATGGATGACTCTATCTGATTATGTCTTTTTCAAATAACTCTCACAAGTTCTGCCATGAAGTGGTATATAGAATTACCACAAGGTTTCTTCACCGACTTCAACACCCTAGCTACGGCCTTCCTCACCCACTACCAGTTACCGATCTGTTATGAAACGGGTGTTGAAGGAAAATCTCCCTGTGGATAGGTAGATCTCCTCTTGAGAGCTAGACTCTTAACTCTTAAGATAGAAGACACTTAACGTGGACACTGACTTCCTTTCAGATCTATACAAACTAATGCATGAGAAGGAAGGAGAACAGAAGTACCTTTTATCGACGTTTGTCCCTGCACGCTCCGAGTTGAGCTCCAATCTTTCACTCCTCGATGAGCCCTATAGACAAACAATAGTACGACCACTTCCTACTCTATTGATATTAGCTTGAAAATAGATCTATCTATCAATGATAAGTTCATGTAATATCAAACACAAACTATAAAGAAACAGGCCAAACATGTCATATTAATGAGAACGATGAAAAAAGTAACTTACAATCGTAGATGCGAATGCGACAGCTTCGTCAAGTCCCCTTTGTCAAACCCTTTCTCAAAAGATCCACGACCTGGATGATAGCAACTTCACTGGTTTCTCTCCTTCAGTTCACTATGTGTTTCCTATGAGATCATAGGTTTCATGCTTACAATTCTTCCCCCTTTCCACCATCATAGAGCCTGCTTGTATAGGTTAAGAAAGGATTAACCTCTTGAGGTATCTTTAGGGTAGGTTGAGGAATTCTCTCCTTAGATCAGGGATCTTTTCCTAAGATCATGATTGAACTAGGAATTCAAATGAAACTTCCTTCCAAACTTGAAATATCCTCCCCTTATTCTCCTCAACAGATCAACTACTGCCCATATTAGACATCGCTCCCTCAAAAGGGGCATCAGGGCGCTATAACACTCCCTAGTAGGCTCAAGGGGAGCGCTAGCGCTTCAAAGACTTGTAGCACTCCTTCAGAGGGGTGGTTTAGTGTTATAATGCTCCCCAATACCTTATAGGGGAGTGTCAACACTTCCAAGGGTGATGTAGGGGAGAGCTCCCTTCTAAAACTCTAGTTTGAGAGCTCCTTTCAGGTGGCAAGAGATATCTGACTTCAGTTAGCCATTCTCTTTCTTCAAGTCAGGTGTTTGAGGTATTCTAAATGTCTCCTTAGTGTCATCATCATGGAAATATGCTTTGTCTGACATTTGCGACACTTGTGAACAACATGCGACACTTGCGACACTTGTGAGGAACATGCGACACTTATCAAATAGAGTAATATTGATGTGTAACAGATTGCCCCCCAAAGTATGAAGTTAGAAGATGAGAACTAATAAATAAAATGCTTTGTAGATTTTCAAGCAAGGGTATAGACTCAGAGAACCTGACGGAAGCTGCACACAAACATCCAACAAATATCATGACATGTTTCAAAACCCAAGGCAGGCATACCTATGCTTGGGTGATCAAGACTTGCAAGATATGGCCGCCATAAAATACACTGCAGATCCATAATTGTATTGATAAAAAGGTAAGCCACCAAAGATACAATGTGGATCTATACTCCGATGACCTGAATTGATCATAGCCACAAAGAATACACAGTTGATCTACAAGATGACAAGACATAGCCACAACCAATACAAAGTGGATTTATGTAATAGTGTATGTATCATTTGTCCAAGGAAAATTCCTTCGCAACCTGGGAAAAGCATATTATCAAAGTGATCACTCAACCCAGGGTCTTCTTACCAATCCCGATGTGGTACGAATCTAACCATGTGAATAGATGTCCTGATGTCGAACATGGCAGAAACCACTTGATTACCGGTCAATGGTGTAAACCGTTAACAAGCGCGAGGGAGATCACCATTAATGTCAATGATTCCCACGGTACCCTAGTACATTCCAACAAATGTGAATGGATGAGATGGAGTCAAACATCCGTGGAATCATACAATCAGAGGTCAATGATGTAAACCTACTATTGAATGTGAGGAGGCCTGCCATTGAGGCATGCAGGTCCCAAAGTACTAACTGGTTTCTAAGCCTAATTCCTGGATAATGTGTTGAGGTCGACATGAATAGGCTCGTCGAAGGAGGGCCTTGATGTATCCCCCATCAATGACACGAAATGGACATAGAGATGTAATTGGTAGATCAAATGAACATGGACTAACATAGGTTTTGAGACAAGATATTTTTGATGGCTGACTCTAGAGGCGGATACCTCCCTTGAACACTGAGGCACAACAGCAAAAACATGACACAGACCAAAACTCGATGATGCAGTGGATGCTGTGACTTACGTCAGGTAACCCAAAGGAGTGAAAGAAACTCAAAGGATTGGCTCAGTGTAGAGGTTCAACGGATTATAATGCGTGCAAATGACAAAGTGTCGTGTTCAAGGGTGACTCTAAGAATTACTTGGTAATGTTCTCAAGAGACTGCTTGGCTTGCTTCTTTCAAATTTTCCCCCATCCAGATAGACGAGTACCTCTTTTTGATTTAATGAGCTCGAGGAGGATAACACATGCTCGATATAACTCACCTTCGGTAAGTTCCTCTTCCTTTATTTAACAAACTGGAAGAAGTAAGGGCTCGATCCCATATGGGCCTGTTGATGTGTGTTTTAGCGAGTACAAAGACAGAAAACTCGAAGGTTTTCCATGATTATAGAGTCTGGAAAAACACTTAAAATAGAAATCTCTCAGTTCCTTTTTCATACAGTAGTCTGACGAGACTGAAAAAGAGATAAACTATCGCTCGAAAGACGCCCTTTTGAACCTTTTAACGAGTGTGAAAGGAAGCGAGGTCACTCGACAATGTTTTCATATTTAGAGAGTCTGAAAAGAGTTTAAAAATAACTCCAGGGGGTTCCTTTTTTGTGTATCCATGCAGGTCCGAAAAAGAGATAAAAGTATACCCGGTGCGTTCTCATATTTTCGAGCTTGAAAATGAACTAAGACTATGCTCATGGATGTGACAAGGTAAACAAATGATCAGAACTGCTGGGAAACCTATGATGTCAAAATTGCAATCCAGAGGTTTAGTGAAGCCATTATATTGCCAGAGAAACCCATAAATAACCATACCTTATAAAAAATGGAAATTCATAAATAGTAATACAAGAAAAACTTCATTTACCATTTCATTTTGCATAAGGATTTGTAGTAGTGGAGATTCTCATTTTGGAGGTGGATCTTGTTTCTCTTGATACTGGAGCTACGGTTGACCATTTCTCTTTTCGTTTGGACCAGGTAGATATTCATCTCCCCTTCTTTCAATTACATGGTTTAATATTCATTTTCATAGCATTATTTAATTTAAAAAATGAAGCCCTAGGTCGCTCCAAAAAAGATCAAATCGGCCTCTATTAAAAACAATGGGAATAAGACATTCTTTTTGAAAAAATGTTTTAGAAAGTGATAGCCAAGATGCCAATTCCTTGACACTTGGGTGGATGAGTCATTTTTTTCAAAGAACCCATAGAAAACTCAAAAACATGCCCACGCAGCCATTATAGAAATTGTTTTTATTTAAAAACGTTTTGTTGTTGCGTGATAATTATTGAGTGATAAAAGGAGGGCATGGTCTCTTTTGAGTAGTGTGGACATTAGATTTCATGTTTTTAAATTGTTTAAGAAATTGCCGAAATTGTCGAAAAATTGAATAATGAAATTCTTTGTTTTTCGTTTGTAGGTGATTTCAGCGACCATGATCGAGTGGAAAGAAAGAGAGCATGATATTGATGACTTGGATGCCTTTTGGAGTCCTTGCACGCGGGCCACGTTGAGATCTTGTGGCTTATTGAAATTCTTCAAATTGCAAAAAATGAAGAAGGAGATTTTATTGCTTGAGCACATGATCAGCTTGTGGGATGTCACGGAGCAAGGGTTTCAGATCGGAACACAGCTTCTAACCATCGAGTTGGAAGATGTATATTTCTTGACTGGCCTCTCAAAAAGAGGGGTTCCTATATCCTTTTCTGGGCAAAGGGCACTTCCTGAGAAAGTGGGCGTGTATCTGGCATGTCATTGTGTCCCAGGAGCAAGACTGGTGGGGGGCAGAATCCCTATCAAGGATATCTGAGAGTTACCCCTCCGATCCATTTTGTTTTCCATCACGAGCATGATGGGAAGAACTAGCACACATCTGGCATTGAGATCACAGGTAGCTTATGGCGTACAGTGTTTGGAGCCAACACTGTTTAACTGAAGTGCAGGGTTCCTTCGGAATGTGAAGGAACAAGTTTCGCGGTGTAGGATGGGGCAGAAACAGTTCGGATACGGCTCTTTTCTGGTCTCATTTTTCTTAGAGTGCATCCCTCATATGCAGCCTCAGATAGCACTGGCAGTGTGACCAGTGGAAGAACCATAGATGGAGAGGTGGACTAGTCTGTCTCCGAGGCTAGTAGCAGAGTCAAAGTTCTATTTTATTGGTGATTTCTTCTCTTGGTTGAGACGACAATATCTCTGGATAGAAGAATTCCCGTATGCTGAGGTGGATTTTTGTGGGAGCATGGATTTGATTCTACCCACAGGGGAATATTGATATGCGTCAGGTAAGAGACTGAGCAACACCTTGCCTAATTTTTTTTTTTTAAGTTTTTAATGTATATATTTTTTTGGGTATGTAGAAGAGTTTTTAAAATATGTATTGTTTTCAACATGCAGACAAGGGAGAAGTGCTCTCGGCTAAGATACTGATACCAAGACGTCGTGGGGGTGCTCTGGTTGCAGCAGATCCGGGGGCATCAGTGATAGGTCTCCAGAAGGTTGAAAGAAACCTTCAAGGCCTCACGATGGGCATTCCTCCTTTACGGAGGGGAGAATTGCCTTTACATCTACAGAGGCACACTGTGGGAGTGCCAGAGAATGTCAATTATCTACTGAGATACATAGTGCGTGCAGTGATATGTTACTCTCAGCACAATGTAGTGCAGGGAGATTAGAGTCTCTTTGGTGACCTTATTTTGTATGACTTGTTAGGCAATGTTGTATGGGTGTAAAGGCCCAACATTTTTCTCTTCTAAATACTTTTTTGATGTAATCAAAATTTTTTAGTCATGCTATGTATATATATATATAATTCCAAGTTTTTACAATGCCAAATGATTTGTACATGATGATGCCTTTAATGTGATGTGTTTTAATGTACATGCGATGTACAATTTTGCTTTCCTTTATGAGATCTTATATATGGGCGAGATACCGATCCATGATGTAGTTAGCTAATGAATCCAACACACTGTTGAGTTCTTGTGGATTATGTCTGTATTCGATATAATCAAGCATTCGTTCGAGATGGAGAACTTGTAGATGGAGATGTAGCAGGATAGGATTACGAATAGCATAGATACGATTGAGTTGATAGACCACGAGTTGGGAGTCTAGGTTAACAATGATACGAGAGATACCTAGGGAGGAGGCTTGGGTCAAAAGTCCGATGACAACATAATATTTTTCCATGTTATTAGTTGCTGGTCCTAAGAAAATACCTCTTGAACTCACCACCTCGTCAAATTGGTAAATGACCCATGCTGCCGAAGCAATGTTCTGGGTGTGTCGACTAGTGCCGTCCGCAAACCCGACAAAGATAGGAAAGGAATATGTCATCTGTGCATGAAAACACAAGCACAGTTATGAGTGGAAAAGGTAAAGACTCGAGCACACGAAAGAAACAGACACACCAAACTAAAATACAATAATGTACAACGTACACATGCTAGGTGATCTAGGCATAGTACTTTTTAAGGTAAAGCCCATTCTGAGGATCTCCTAGGGAAATTCCATCATAATCGACTAACTCGTAGGTGCCTCTGTGTAGAACACGTTTCACAATGTAAGGGCCATGCCACAGAGGTTCTAACTTACCTGTCCCCAATTTTTCATGAGCCTGGTCATAGACGAGGACTAAGTCTCCTTCTGCAAAAGTTCGAGGATGGATGGATTTGTCGTATTGATTTTTTATTCGTTTCTGATGTGCCTCATTAACGAGAGCAACATCACGATGTGTTTCATCCAGTTTGGATAGATATAAGAAACGTTCCTCTTCGACAGATGTGTGGGGTAGGAGTTCTACTTTAAGTTTTAGAGATGGAATCTCACACTTGATTGGTAAAACAGCTTTGATGCCATACACCAACTGGAAAGGAGTAAATCCAGTTGCAATTTTCACAGAAGTATGGTAAGCCCAGGGAGCGGAGAAAAGTTGTAGATGCCAGGATGTCTTGTTTTCCCCTACCATGCATTGAATCATGGTTTTGAGGACTTTGTTGATGGCCTCAACTTGTCCGTTGGCCTGAGGATAGTATGGGGATGATTTTTCATGGAGAAAACCCAATTTGACATGCAATTCACTCATCATATGGTTCTTAAAGTGTGCACCGTGATAATTGACAATGGCACGTGGTAGACCAAAACAAGTTATGATGTGGTTAAAAATAAACTGAGCTGTGGTACGACCATTGTTCAGAAAGGTAGACATAGCCTCAGCCCATTTGGTAAAGTAGTCGACAACAACGATTATATAACTGTGCCCCCCGGCTGAGGTAGGCTTACATTGCATGAAATCAATGCCCCACTTGGCGAAGGGGCCGATGGCGATAATGGGGTGCAACATAGTAGGGTGGGTGCGTGCCTTGTTGTTAAAAACTTGGCAGGGTGGGTACTTCTTGACTTCCTTGATACAATATTTGAAAATCGAGGGCCAAAAATAGCTGGCACGTAGGATTTTTTGGGTTGTGGCCATCCCAGAAAGGTGACCGCCATAGGCACCAAGGTGACAATCATTCAGAACGCGTTTAGCTTATGTGTCAGGTGTTTGAGGTATTCTAAGTTAGTTAGCCATTCTCTTTCTTCAAGTCAAGTGTTTGAGGTATTCTAAGTGTCTCCTTAGTGTCGTCATCATGGAAATATGCTTTGTTTGACATTTGCAACACTTGTGAACAACATGTGACACTTGCGACAATTGTGAGGAACATGCGACACTTATCAAATCGAGTAATATTGATGTGTAACAATGGGGACCATGATTCTGAGTTCTTTCAAACAAAACAAAGCCACTTATATATTCGATCACATTCATGAGTGGTGACGGAGACGACATCTCATCAAACTCGAACTTCTTGATTAGTTGCTGGTAGAGTGGTTCACAAAATCATTTGTGAATGACATCAGTTGTGATATTTCCATGGGTGGAGTTGTCATGAAAGAAAAAGTCATAAGTCGTTCTCAATACCTCGACCTTGTCTACTCACAAGCGGGTACTCTTTACGACTTACTCCCTGATGCACCTCATCCTTCCACTCCTACCACTTCAACTACTCCAGCTACCTCTCATGCAGCTGATGGTGTGATTGGCACTTTCCATGCCCAACCACATTCTGCCTCAAGAACCAACCCCAAACTCACATCTTCTAATGTTCAAAATGCTCTGTCTCCTACCCCTCCCACCGACAAGACTTCTGAGGTAAATGTTGTCCAATATACCCCAGCCGATAAAAACAAATCTAGAAAGGGAAAGGGTAAGAATAAGGAGGACAAAAATACTTCTCAAGAAGAGAGAACCAAAACTCCACCTGTTGATGACAGGGATAAGTGCAAACCCCGATACCCTTGTCTTATCTGTGGTGATGATCACTACACAAAGGATTGTCCACGATGCGTCGAAGTTACTAAGTTCCTTCAAGGAGCCCCAAAACCACCTGCTCTAGTCTTTCTGTCCCAACACTTCCCCTCTCAACAACAGGCCCAGTTGGTCATTCATGACCAACCTTCCCCTTCTACTATGTCCTATGTATTGATGTGTACTGACAATTCAAATAAAAATGACATTGCACTCACCACTCAAGCCAAAGATTATTCTCCCTATAAAGATAAGGTTGATGATCTACCTCCTTCACTGGTACAACCCTCTCCTGCGACTCCACCCACCAACGATCCTCTTCATCTCGAATGACCAAGCCTTGAAACAGTTCTTCAACCCCCTCCAAAGGGCGTCATTTGGAAATCGGCTTTCAATCCTCATGCTCGTGTTGCCCAGAACTACAACATTGTTGAAGATCTGGCCCAAGCACCTTCTGCGATGTCATCCCTCGAAGTTCTTCAAAGTTGTCCTACACAACGAAAGGCACTGTTGAAAGCTATCGGTGGAATCGACCCGACGGACACAAATTTAATAATTTTTTACTTGGAATATCACATTCCAAAGTTACCCCCTTAACTCGCATTCCAAATCCAAGTGATTGTCTCCGAAAAAAACATTTGTCGAACTGTTATCGACGAGGGTGCCTCGACGTGTGTCATGTCTGTTACCTGCTGGAAAGCCATCAACTCTCCCTCTTTGACTGAATCCCAGAACACTCTCAAAGCCTTCAATGGCTCTATTTTTAAGCCCTACGATGTTCTTCCTTCATTGCCCATCACGCTATAAGGAAAAATGGTCCAAGTCGAAGTGGACGTCTTCGATGCTCTTCTCGATGACAATCTTCTTCTTGGCCGTAGCTGGATCGATTCCATGCGCGCAGTTGTGTCAAATCTTTTTTGTGTTGTAAGTTTCCCACATCAAGGAAAGGTCATCATCATCGACCAATTAGCCTTCTTTAATTCGGATACGCGTACTAGCAACATACCGTTCATCACTAAAACCCCACTAGGTTACGAGAATGTCGGTGTAGGTCTTCTCAAAGATTCCTCATTAATGGGCACTTTCCCCATTCCATCGCTCGATGTTCCACACTCATCTGTTGCTTTAATTAACATGATCTCCACCTCAATTCATGAAAACCTTGTGTCTTATGACCCATGGTTGGTACCTGACCCTGACAATCATATTTGTTATAGCGACGCAATGTCGTTAAGTCCGGTCAAATCTGCCTATCAGGCCATTCAATTGGCAACCCCTTCTACCCCTTTTCTTGGTGAGTTGTCTCCAGATCCGTCCCATGTCATTTTTCCCATAGACAATATGATCATGTCTGTCATGGAAGACACCCCCTGGGACGATGGACAATATCATTCCATCCTCTTCCTGGAGCACCATACCATCGATAACTACAAATGGATCTCGACCCTGTCGATCATTGTCATCATTTCAACCATTCCCCAGTCTAGACATGATGTGTTTTCTGAAGGGAACTTAAGCAATATATCACCCACTATTCCCCTCTACATATCCATCCAACCTGGAATTGTAAAAAATGTGCATATCGGAGCTTCATGTTCCCCTGACGAAATTGTCACCTACACGTCACGTTTCAAAGAGTTTAGCGACATATTCACCTGGAGCTATGAAGAAATGCCGGGTATCAACCCTGACATTGTGATACATGAGATCAAGACATACCCAGATGCTAAACCCGTCTGGCAACACCTTCGTCCAGTTCACCCACCTAAAGCGACCGCTGTCAAGATTGAAGTCGAGAAACTTCTATAAGCCAACTTTATTTACCTGGTGGCCCTCACTGATTGGGTTTGCAATATTTTCCCAATCGACAAGAAACAAGGCACAATCCACGTATGCATTGATTATAGGGATATCAACAAAGCTTGTCCTAAAGACAACTTTCCTACCCCCTTCGTCGATCAAATTATTGATGATTGCGTCGGAAACGAAATCTTCTCTCTGATGGATGGCTTATCCGAATATAATAAAATCAATATTGTTCCTGCGGATCAACACAAGCCTTCTTTTATTTGTCCTTGGGGCACTTTCGCCTATCGAAAACATAAGAAGAAGGTCAACAACTCTATTCAAGACTTGGTATCATTTTCATTGAGCAAACTTCAAAGAAACTTTTCACTTTGCGTTTCTCGTAGGTGCCCTTTAGGCACAGTGTGAGGTTCTTGCAGGTGCATCTGGGGTCACCTACAAGAATGATGCATTCTTGTAGGTCCAGTGTGGCTAGCCTGCGAGAATGGTTGAGCACAATTTTAACCCCTAAAACAAACTCAAAAACATGATTTTTACGAATGAAATGAAAAATTGAACCATGAAAAGATAGAGGACAAGAATCTTACCTCAATACCGAAGACCATTTGTTGAATGGATGCTCGTACCTCCCACAATCAAGCACCGAAATTCAAGGGCAAAAGAGGGGTTTTGGACTAAAATATTGGTAAAGTTACAATGACTATGGTAAAAATAACTTTTACCCCCTTATATTTACTTTTACCATTTGTTATTGGTTTTTATAATTGTTTTATTTATTAAAACCGAATGCCTAATACCCTTGTGAGTGTGACTTTTGCAGACATGACGACTTCGATGTTCTTACACAGGGATACATATATTTTTTCTCTTTTTCATTGCGTGTTTTGATTGTTTTTTATGGTTTTTGCACAAAACCTCGAGTTTGGTATTTGTCCGTTCTCACGCTCGAAAATACATGAGAATGCAATCTAGCACACTTTTATCAATTTTTTGGGCTCAACAAGGTTATACGAAAAAGGAACCCCCTTGGAGTTCTCTTTAAGCTCTTTTCATACTCTCTAAACATGAAAAGATCACCGAGCGACCTTGCTATTTTCACGCTCGTAAAAGCATTTGAAGAAAGCATCTGTTGGGCAATAATTTATCTCTTTTTCGGTGTCATTAGACTATTTTACGAAAAAGGAACAGAGAGAGTTTTCTTTTATGTGTTTTTCTAGACTCTATAATCATGAAAAACCCTCGAGTTTTCTATCTTTGGACTCGTTAAACAAACATCGACAGACCTGCAATGGGACCGAACCACGCCTTCCTAGGGTTCATTAAACATACTCCGAAGGAATCATCTAAAGGATGAGATTACATCAACAAGCATATGTTATCCCCCTCAATCTTGCATAAAAATAAAGGGGTACTCGCCATAAATGGTGGGGGAAAATTTGGGAAAGGGATATGTTTTCGTATTCATATTAATTGGCAGTAAGTGTCAATCTTGAACATGACACCCCCCTATTCATTATCTGAAGCCAGTTTGGGAAAGCCATTTGTCTCTCATTCGATTTTCTACAAGTTCATGTCCTGAGTCGTCTCTGAGTCAATGCTACCAAATAATTGGTCGTGTCATTCATATGTTCAAGAGAAGTTCATCCGAAACCTCTATTGAGTCAGCCATCTGCAGTTGTCCATTATCTCCGTGTCATCCTTCCCTGTGTCCAGTCCAATTTACATCATACTCCGTTTCACTTTCAAAGTCTGTTACTCATTTCATTTCATTGATGGGGGATACATCAAGGCCCTCCTATGACTAGTTTTTTTCCGTCGAATCTAGCTCATTATCCGGAAACAAGACTTAGAAATTCTTTGGTATGTTGGAACTTGCAAGCGTCAATGGCAGGTTTCCTCACTTTCGATAGTGGGTTTTCATCATTGACCCCTGATCGAAATATTCCTTCGGATGTTCGACCTCGACTCATTTATTCACATTCGGTGGATTGTACTAGTGTACCTTGGGAGTCATTGACATTAATGGTGATTTCCCTCACACTTGTTAATGGTTTCATCAATGAACGGTAATCAAGTGGTTTCTACCATGTTCGACTTTGACACATGTAATCACATGGTTAGATTCGTACTTTTGGGTGACAGGATTGAAGACCCTGGATCTTATCTCTTTGGTCTAGGTTGCGATGGAATATGTATAATTTTCCAACACATAGATCCACTTTGTATGTCTCGTGGCTATGTCATCTCTATTTGGATTTTCCTGCATGGATCCATAGTGTATTCTTGGTGACTATGAGATACTTTGATGGCATGGATCCATGGTGTATGATTGGTGGCCATGACCTATGTTTAATATGTCATCCGTCCGTGATCTGAGTATGGGAATGCCTACCTCAGAACTAGTTTGATATTCTACAGATGCTTGGTTGTTCACAGGTTTCCGATTAGGTGTGCTCCTGGTTTCCGACACACACACACACAATTTACAAAGTATTTCGGCTGTCACTAATTCCAGCCTCATACTTTGGGGGGCATTCTGTTACCCATGATTTTGGTCATCTTGATGGTGTACTCAGGCTCTCAACAAGAACTTTCTCTTGAGAAAAGTGACATTCATCTCTTTCCATAAAACATATTTTTGAAGAGAGTTTGTAGGCTGCTTATAGCCTAGGGTGTGAGAATGACCCATTCTCACAGGACACCTTTAGCTAGGGTGAAAACTTCTCGCACTATTCTCTATACCTAGGGTGTGAACTTGTTCTCAATCTTGGAAAAAGGAATAAGTCTCGAGGGTTCTAGAAGGGAATCTTCTAGAGAATGGGTTGCCATTCGAATGGTTATCATTTTACTGGTTTCCCTGATTTGGTGGGATCATTCTCATCCATGTAACCATCTCATCCTCTCCTATATATTGATAGGATTCTCATGGAAAAGGTTAAGCAAGATAAATTGGAGAATTGGTGAAGGAATTGTGTGAAGAACCCAGCTTGAACAGGAGCTTGGAGACTCTAGCAAGTCTATCAAGAGGAATTGAATCTTCTTCATGCAAGGATCGAGAAAGTGTATATGTTGGAACCAAGAGTCACTGAAAGGAAGCTTATGACATCAAGGCGATTAGGTTGTATCTTCTACTTTCAATTAATATGATACAACAACATATCCTTTTCCCATAAAGTCATTCTTACTTTATTGTGTAATTCCTTGATCATACACATAAGTTGACGATTGAATATATTTTGCTATCTTCACTTTGGTTGGTTTGTTTTGTCTTGGTCTTGACCTCTTGA
Source organism: Picea engelmannii (assembly GCA_009831015.1). Taxonomy (NCBI): domain Eukaryota; kingdom Viridiplantae; phylum Streptophyta; class Pinopsida; order Pinales; family Pinaceae; genus Picea; species Picea engelmannii. The sequence continues at coordinate 49,439 of ML793102.1, forward strand.
GAGAACTGGAGTGAAGAGGGAGAAACAGAGACCCTAGGAAGCGATACAAAGGTATGTCACTTGTTACTCCTTACTAGTTAATTCAATGGTCATAACTTAGGGAAAGAGTCATGTCCTGTCCTGTTTTGTTCTAGATCCAGGTGGATCTAGGGAGATCTGTTAGTGTCCGCACCTACCAATTAGTACAATAAAAACAGGCATATGAGGTCGTAAGGGAGGATTTTTCTATGGGGCATTGGGAGGTAACTGCAGTTGTTGCTGCTGATACTGGGGTTGGAACTATTGTTGATATATTTTCGGTTGATGGTTTTGATAACTAAGTTGTTGTTGAGGGCCTCTCCAATATGGGTTCCATTTCTCATGGTGACTCTATTTTTGGGGCATAGGTAACCATGCATTGGGATCCTGATAAGGAGGGAGAATTGTATTTGGAGGGGGATAATTCATCTGTCCATAAGGTAGCTAATTTGTTCCAATAATTAAGTGCTACAGGAGAGAATTGAGAGTTCACACCTTGGCCTCTTGGATTCCATTGTCTTCTTTGTGTAATTAGATAGGCAACCTCTGCTTCCTCATTATTCACCTTCATTTATGTTTTTACACCTAGTAAAGAGGTACATTTTTTAGTAGGATGATCCAATTCACAAATAAGACATACCTGAACACTGTTCAGTGGGCACTCCCTTTTTAGATGCTTGTCTCTGCACTTTGGACAGAAAATGGACAATGCCTTTTCTGCTTCTGCTTGTTTTTGTTTAATCTGTAGAGTATCAATTTGTGAACCAAAAGAGTTAATCATTTATGTTTTGAAATATTCTAATAGATTACCTATTTATGCTCTTGTTGCCCCTCCATTGGCTAATTTTTGTACCCTTGAAAGACCAATCCTATGCAAGATTTCAAATGACCCATAATAATGAGCTGTCAGTTTTGAACAATTTCCCAACTTTAGGGAACTTCTCTTGGCCTTTAATTTTAAAAACACATGGTCACCCACTTTGAACTCTATGTGAGTTCTATCCTTATAAGAATAACTTTTTTTCATGTCTTGGGAAACCTTTAAATTCTATTTTATTCTCACCATCTTCTCTTCCATTTCCCTTAGTAATTCTAGTCCAACCACTACTCTGTCTATTGGTTTGTCCCAACTCACTGGTGTGTTGCATTTTCTTCCATAAAGTGCCTCAAATGGGCTCATATTTAGTGATGATTTATACCCATTGTTATAAGAAAACTCCACTAAATGCAAATAGTCCTCCCACTTGGATGGTTTATCCATCACATACATTCTCAACATATGTTCAATCACTTGATTCACCCTCTCTGTTTTCCCATCTAACTCTGGATGATAGGATATGATAAAGTTCATATTGGTCCCAATTCCTTTGAATAATCCTTTCCAAAAATTTGATGTAAATCTTGGATCTATGTCAAACACAATTGTGTTTGGTATACCATGTAGTCGAGCAATTTCTCTCATATAAATATCAACAATGTTTATTGCCTTGTGTGTGAGCTTTAATGGAATAAAGTGGGAAGATTTAGCAAGTTTATCCACTACCACCATGATGGAATCATGTTGCTTGGTTGTTTTGAGAAGCTTGGTGATGAAATACATTGTTAAAACTTCCCATTTCCACTCAGGAATGGGTAATGGTTGTAGCATACCAACTGGGTGTCTGTGCTCAACTTTGAATTTTTAACATTCCAAACACTTGGCAATAAAATTAACAACCTTTTTCTTCATACTTGGCCAATAATATTGGCTCTTGACAACTTTAATAGTTTTTTGGTAACCTGGGTGTCCAACATAAGGAACATTATGCATTTCTTTTAATATTATATTGTTCAATTCTTGAGAATTTGGCACATAAATTCTTCCTCTATACAAAATAATTACCTCCTCTTTTATCTTGAAATTCTCAATTTTCTACTGGAAAATACCTTGTTTTAGTTTTGTCTTTATTTCCATGCACTGTAGATCTAATTTTGCATGCTCTAAAATTTTGTCTTTCATCTCGGATGTGTACATGATAATGGCTATAACATACATCTCATGCACTCTCTAGTTGAGTGCATCAAGCACCTTGTTCTCCTTACCCTTGATGTGATTTATTTCAAAGTCATATTCATTGAGGAATTCCAACCACCTTCTTTGTATGAAATTTATATTTTCTTGCCCAAATAAATATTTTAGGCCACTATGTTCTATCCTCAACTCAAATATTTTCCTCCACATATTCATGGAATGCACTATGGATGCCGATTCCAAATCATGACTAGCATAGTGTCTATCATGTTCCTTTAATTTTCTTGATTTTTAGCACACAACATGTCCATTCTAACTAAGAAATCCGCCAAGTCCTTCTTTACATGAATATATGCATACAATGAAGTGTTCATTTGGATCCACAATCCTCAATATTGGGGCACTAGTCAACAAATACTTCAAGTGTTGGACTTCTTTCACAATCTGATGTCCACTCAAACTTCACACCCTTCTTTTGCAAGGAAGTGATTAGGTGTTCAATGTTTGAGAATCCTTCAACGAATCTTCTATAGTAACCTACAAGTCCCATAAATGATCTCACCATAGAGACATTCCATGGAATTGGCCACCTTTCAATGGATTTTATCTTCTTTGGGTCCACTGCTATCCCTTTTTCTCAAATAATATGCCCCAAGTAATGTATCTGCCTCTGGTAGAATGATCATTTGCTCAAATTTGCAAATAGATGATGTTCTCTCAATACTTGTAGCACCATACTCAAGTGTTTCTCATGTTCTTCTTCAGATTTTAAATATATAAGACTGTCATCTAAGAAGACATTGACAAAATTAAGTAAGTAATCCCTACAAATACCATTCAGTAAACACATCAATACAACTGGTGCATTTGATAACCCAAATGGCACCACTGTGAACTCATAATGGCCATACCTTGTTATGAAGGAAGTCTTGTTGATGTCCTCTTCCTTAATTCTTACCAGATGGTAGCCTGACTTGAGATTAATCTTCGAGAATACTTTAACATCTTTCAACTGATCACAGATATCATCTATCCTTGGCAAAGGGTACTTGTTCTTCACAGTTACCTTGTTCAAATGCTTGAAGTTGATGAAAATCCTCAAGGTTCCATCATTTTTCTTCACAAATAATATCGGGGCACCCAAAGGTGACACATGTGGGCGTATATACCCCTTCTTAAGAAGTTTCTTGAAACACACGCAACCCCTTAAGTACCTTTTTAAGGGATGGGGTATTAAATTGACATCTGTCGTCCCAAGAAAACTCTAGTTTCCTCACTGACATGCGACACCATTCATGAAATCAACCCTTCATGTCTTAGATTAGATTCTTCACTAAAGGTTGACAGTCCATATCGTTAGCGAAATCCGTCAACCTTGGTAGATCAATGCTCTAGGTTTACTCTCGGGTTTTTTTGTCAGAGTTAATCCTTTTCCTGCAACATGATCACTCTGAAAAGCCTCCCTTGAAGGATGGTTGAGATCTCCTCTCGAAGCTCTCCCTATTTGAGCGTATCAATAGTCACAACTCTATCTGAGAGTTCCTTTGGTCTCAGTATTAGGCCCCTTCCAAGGAGACAGTTGTTAACACAAAACACATTGGCAAGATGTGGGGCACATATCTCATGTCACCATCATCTCTTTACTATGCCACAAGACCATTACACATCACATCAGATGTTGGGTGAATCAGTAATAGAGCAATTTAATCATTTTTAACCATATAATATAAGTGTTATATCAGTGTATCATTATCATCCAATAATTGCAGAGTAAATAAACAATGAACAAATGAGCAATCATACACATGCACAGTACATCGATGTTTTTACGTGGAAACCCAAAGTGGGAGAAAACCACATAATGCTTTTTCTTATATGTCTTGAATAATTACATTCATTGGAAGCACCAACTTCCTTTGTTTTCCAGCTGCAACTAGAAGGAGGCTCCAACACTCTAGTTTCTCAAGTTACAACCTGAGGGAAGCTCCAACTCCCCAATTCTCTGACTACAATAACTTTTTTGTTTAACAAAGAGAGATACATGTCATGGAAGAGATAATATATTTGGATTATAAGTCAAACTATTTTTTTTTTTAACCCAATTAAATGAATAATTTTTATATAGTTATTAAATTGAAAATAATGCATTTGGATTAGAAGTCAAACTGATTTGTTTTAAACCCAATTAAATGAAATATTTTTTTATGTAGTTATAAAATTGAAATTTATAATAAACAATTTTAGTGAACCCTTTTTCTAAGATTCCCTATAGGGATGTGGAAATTGATGATAAACATCACTATAAAATGGAGAATAACTCCAAACTAGTATAAATCAAAATGTTGAAGTATGCAATATAAGTTAATTTAGATTCATTTTTAATTCGGGAGAGAAAAGAAACTAAAGGTGGATCTTTTTCATACTTAAAAGATTTGATATAATTTTTTTTTATGGTACTATATATATATATATATATATTAATTACAAGTAATTTGAAAAGGTTTTTAAGACTCTTTTAAACTCCAATTAAATTCATTTCAACTTAATTGAAAATTTTTAATTAAAATATTATAAAGAAGTTATTATCCTCCATTCATAAAATCAAAGGTACTTTTATCTTATAATTATCTTAAAGAATAACATCTGCATTCTTAAAATAATAACATAGTGAAATAGGGTGTTTTGTATTACCTCATAATAGTTGAAGGGGGGTCTCAAGTTGGATGGGTGTAGGCTTAGGGTTTTTGTAGTCCGATGTTTTCTAGTGATTTTTTGTGGTGTTTAGAATTTGGAGGTTGTATGCAATTATGGAAGAAGAATTATTGGACTTTGGTGAAAATGGCACTTGGGATTCTCCGACGATATTCCATATTGATGAGGAATACTAGGAAATCTTGTGATGTGCTAGGGATTGTGCAGGTCAAGCACGAGTCTTGGTGGATATAGAAATTCCACATGGCATAGGGTGTAGGGACAAGTGTTCTATAGGGCTACATATGGATCACGTGATAGAATTCAAGTTACATGCCTTGACAGATAAAGACTCTTCTCCTAAAGTTTCTTTGGGAAATGTTGTCCTCACTAGCAAGGAAACCAAGCTCTAGTGACTTAATAAATGTGTTAAGGTGAGGGTAGAAAACATTAGTATGGTGCTAGGGCATGATATTGGGTTGGACTCACTTGAGTTCTTATCTCCTTGGGAATTGGTTGGTAAATTCATGGGAAAGGTGCTCTTGAAGGTACACTTAATGCATTGGATGGAGGTCAAATGGGAGAAAGTTTTGGGCTATTCACCACGATTTCATATTCTAGTAAAAGGTTGGTTGTGTTTCAAGTTGAGGTCAGAGGAGGATGTGGATCGTATTATGGATAGGATTGAATTTGGGGTTCGTTGAGTCTAGTCCTTAAGCAATGGCATCCAAAAACCGATCTATAGACTGAACCTTTTGTTATTCAACATATTTGGGTTTTATTCCCATTATTTCCATTGGATCTTTGGTCGACATCTATCTTTGAATCAATAGCTAATGTTCAAGGCAAGTTTGTCTACTTTGATGATTGGTGTCTTGGAGATGAGGAAAAAAAAGTGGGCAAGGCTGCATGGTGAGTTGGATCTTAGTAAAGTGCTTTGACTAGAATTGGAAGTAGAAGTATCGATGCTTCATTCAAAATTTAGACGATTGGAAAATCCCTTTTAGGTGTTCCGAGTGTAGGGAGGTTGAACACTTAAGGAGGTATTATCCTATGGTTTTGTCTAATCTAAGGAGGCATAATAGGTGGGGTATTAATTCTGATGATCCTCCATCAAATGTTTTGGTATCAGACTCACATTCAGATGAACCAAAGTTAGAGATAGAGGTGATTCCAATGGTTCGATTATAGAATCTAGTCGAAGTAAGGGGGAGGCCTCACAATATTGGTTGTTAGGGTTCCCTAATGGAGTCTTTGGTTAGGGAAGAAAAAGGAATGTGTTTTTGTTCTTCCCTTGATTCCAAGAAATTAGGTTGCACATCGATGCCCAAATTTTTTCTGTCTATCCTTTCTCAAGAGGTGCCTAAGGAAATTCATTAGGATTGGTAGGTGGGGATCTAGATTTGGGTATATTAGGGTTTGTATTAGAGACTCTTTGGGATCTTGTTAAATCATATTGTGCTAAATATATTTCTCACCTTGGAGGAGTAAGGGCCCCGCCCTCCTCACTATCATCTTCATTTGTAAAAACCTAAGGAGAAGAAAATGTCTTGATTTGTTGATGGAGGGCTTGTTTTGTGTGTGGAACCCCCTCAACACCCAGGGTGCAATTCTTTCCTCTCAAAAGAAAATTTAAAAGCCTCAAAAGAGGTGTTGGAAGGTAGGCAAAAAACCATTGCTACGGTTCTTAGAGAAGAGAATCCCATGGTCAAGTTTTCCTCATGATTATTTTATCATTAAATGTGAGAGGGATGGGGGTGTCTTGAAGAGACTATCCCTCCATAGGATGTTGTCTTTGTATAAATTGGATGTTGTTCTATTGCAAGAAACCATAGTTTGTGGGACCAAAGCTATTGATTTTTTTTCAACTCTCCTCCCTTGATGGAATTTTAGTGCCCATGATGTAGATGGCCTATCACGTGGTCTTGTAATGTCCCCAACCACCTAGGTTAGGAAACACCACACAAAGCTCTGTTTTTTTTTACAGCTCTGATATCACTTTGTAACGTTCTTAGACACATGTTGGGCTATGACACTTAAAATTTCAAACTATGATACTAATTTAAATCATAAAAATACTCTGCAAATGCACAGATTCATACAAAATAATAACAGAAAATATGCATGCAGAATATGCAGGAAAACCCATGAAAACAAATGCAGAAATATCAATGCAACACCTCAATTAACACACAATTAAATTACTGAAATGTTCTGCATATGAACATAGTTGATCATAATAACAATAATAATTTGTAAACACCATTTTAATTGAGATTCCATAGCATAGGACACATAATTATACACACAATAAATAAAATAAGCACGCGAAAGACACTTATCTCATGAAATAAAAACCAACTGCATGCAAACCTTCCATGTTCCTCCCAATCTTAGACTACACCGTTCATAAACTCTCAACATCGGGTCACCCCCGAGTTGGGGATAAATTCCACTTGGGTAAAGGATTTCTTACTAGGATAAAGTCTCTTTGACAATATACAAATTAGACACGGGTGAAAACTCAAACTAATAGCCTACACTCCCTCATTCCCCACATGCTTGTCCCACCACAAGAAGTGTGCCCCTTCTCTTATCAAAAATCCTTTGGCTGCCCCACTTCCCTTCTGGGGATTTAACAACAGGTTGGAAGGAAGTCTCACAGCTCTGTAGATGCATCTTGGCACCTTGGGAAATCAATTCCCAACAGTTATCTCATCTAGAGAGAATGCTCACGGGCATGGAAACCTGCTTCTTCAGTGTCCTACAATCCTGACAACCCACTTCTTCATTGTCCTATCGGCCTAACAATGGGCCTCTCCAGTCTAACTCTAGAACTAACCAAAGTCCTGATACAGGTACATATACAGGTGTTCCTATCATGAAGGTACATATGGCAGTCCCCTAGAGGTAGTGAAACGTGAATGATAATGGAAAGATGCCCCCAAAGGAACTAAATTTGCCCAATTATATTTTCATGTTCCCAGTTGACACTTGTCATGTTGGGAATTATCTTGGTTCGACATGGATTCCCTCAAAAGGTGATACGTTCCTCAACATAAGGAATTAGGATAGATTTAAATATCCATAATTTATACTTTATACATTTTTGGGAATATTAATAAAATATTGCTTTGGGTTTAAGCCCCCTAGCTTAGCCCCTTTTCCCAATACTCTTCGCCCCGTTTTCCCATTCTGTTGGAGTTCATCCCCCCATACTCTTTTACATGGTTGGTCTGCAGTAATGACGTGATTTCATTAAAACTGAGTGTGATTTCATTTTACAAAAATAGTTTTGTTGGCATTTTAGCTTGTAGCTGACCATCCCAATAACCATACATGCACTTTGGCCTCAAAATAAATTCATGCAAAGGCACTCTGTCCCCAACGTATGCTATTTCATCATCCTTTATGTACAATTACATTTGTATTTACAATGGGGTTCATCATAGGGGTATTACATTCCCCTCCCCCTTTTTTATGCACCGTCCTTGGTGCACTAGATACAAATATGTAGGGAACATTCAAAAGTCTTATAACAGATGCATATACTCTATTCACATAACATCCTCATGCTCCCAAGTTGCATCCTTGGGACTGTATAAGGTCCATTGGACCTTTACCAGTCCTATTTCTCGATTCTAAAGAAGCTTGAATTTCCGATACAATATGCATACTAGATGAACTAGGAAGTCTCCTTCTTGATCCACCCGAATCAAATTCCAATCAATGACATGATTATCATGAGGTACATACGTTTTAAGCAATGATAATGGAATACACTATGAATACGCATTGATGCATGTAAGGAAAGCATGTATGCTACATGACCAATCCTCTGCAGGATTTCAAACGACCCATAAAGAACATTATGCATTTCTTTTAATATTATATTTTTCAATTCCTGAGAATTTGGCACATAAATTATTCCTCTATACAAAATAATTTCCTCCTCTTTTAACTCAAAATTATCAATTTTCTACTGCAAAATACCTTGTTGTAGTTTTGTCTTTATTTCCATGTAATGTAGATCTAATTTTGCATCCTCTAAAATTATGTCTTTCATCTCTGATGTGTACACGCTAATGGATATAACATACATCTCATGCACACTCTGATTGAGTGCATCAACCACCTTGTTCTCCTTACCCTTGATGTGGTTTATATCAAATTCATATTCACTGAGGAATTCTAACCACCTTCTTTGTTTGAAATTTATATTTTGTTTCCCAAATAAATATTTCAGGCCACTATGGTTTATCCTCAACTCTAATATTTTCCCCATGAGTTAGTGCCTCCACATCTTCAAGGTGTGTACTATGGCTACCAATTCCAAATAATGAGTAACATAGTGTCATTCATGTTCCTTTAATTTTCTTGATTCGTAGAAAACCACATGTCCATTCTAACTAAGAACTCTACCAAGTCCTTCTTTACATGAATTCATGCATACAATGAAGTATTCATTTGGATCCTCAATCCTTAATATTGGGGCACTAGTCAACAAATACTTCAAGTGTTGGACTTCTTTCACAGTTTGATGTTCACTCAAACTTCACACTCTTCTTTTGCAAGGAAGTGATTGGGTGTGAAATCTTTGAGAATCCTTCAATAAATATTCTATAGTAAACTGAAAGTCCCATAAATGATCTCACCTTAGAGACCTTCAATGTATTTTATCTTCTTTGGGTCCACTGCTATCCCTTCTTTTGAAATAATATTCCCCAAGTAATGTATCTTCCTCTATTAGAATGATCACTTGCTCAAATTTTCAAATAGACAATGTCCTCTCAATACTTGTAGCACCATACTCAAGTGTTTCTCATGTTCTTCTTTATATTTGAGTATATAAGATTTTCATCCAAGAAGACGTTGAAAAAATTATCTAAGTAATCCATGAAAATACCATTCATTAAATACATGAAGACAGTTGGTGCATTTGATAACCCAAATGGAACCATTGTGAAATCATAATGGCCATACCTTGTTATGAAGGAAGTATTGTTGATGCCTCTTCCTTAATTCATACCTGATGGTAGCCTGACCTGAGATCAATCTTCGAGAATAATTTAGTGTCTTTCAACTAATCAAAGATATCATCTATCCTTAGAAAAAAGTACTTGTTCTTCACAATTACCTTGTTCAACTGCTTGAAGTTGATGCAAATGTTGGCATGTTTACAGACATAAGGCAGAGTATTTGTTTTTCATTGATGGCAATATCAGTACGACGATAGTATACTTCTTTTCCAATGATAGCAAGATCAACAACGCAACAATAATGGCATGGAAAGAACATAAGTGTAAGCTCAGTGAAGATCAACAGTGATCGCTGGATCATCCATCTCGAATTCTCGATGGCTGTCAGATATGAATTTAGACAGGAGGAGCATGTAGAAGAGGAGAATAGATCTCATGCATCAGATCTGAGCACGAGGACCGACCATTTTTGGATCAAGAAGAACGAGCACAATATTTAAGTGCAAGGTGAAGCAGGCTTACAAAGTCTCGAAAGAAGGGGGATCGTTCGATCTGAAGGAGACATGGTAGTAGATGAGGAGTTTCACAAATTCATGAATCAGGATAATAGAGGAAAACTAACCTCCAACTCCACGAAATGTGAAATCGTGAAACAATCCTAGCCATTGGAGCCAGAGGACACGTGGCGAGCAATTGGAATTTTTCTAACCTGCACATTGGAGGATTCAAAGGTATATGACATAGGAACTCATGATATGCGAAGTCATGAAATGATCTGGACCATCGGATCACCAAAGTTCTGGACCATTGATTTGGAAAGAGAAGCGCTTGAATGTTTGGTCCATAGTCATAGCCAAGGTCACATCGTTGAAGGCTGGAGGAAATAGCTATCCCAGCTAAGCTCCATTTTAGAGATCATGACATGGGAGTCTCGAGAAGTCTCATCACAAGATTTTCAATACATGAAATTACAAAGAACCTATTGGTGTAGCCGGTGGTCATCGCTGGTGGGCACATGAAGGAAGGAGCTTGCAAGTTGCAAGGCTCCATTTTGTGATCGGGAGTTGGAAGAGTCAAAGTGACTAGCAATAAAATTTGTGAAACATGAACTGTGAAGTTCCTTTTGATTAGGCCTATGGTCACAACCAATGGGCATATAGGATAAATAGGAGTCCCTATAGGTGTAATCCAACGGTGCTGATTAATCAAGAGTTTGATCGAAGGGCTATTGTTTCACTTCATGGTTAATTATTCATTTATGATTTAGTTAGCAAAACTGAATCATAGTTCTTGGACGTTTGTCGATTCATGCCTTGATGCCTTTCTTTGGAGACTCGAGGTTTAACTGAATTGGTGGAGAGAATAAAAGATAAATGTCGTGACTATGTGAGGTTGGCTATTCTAACTGAAAAATGAGTTGAACTGTAAGAAAGGAAAAATTACAGTATGCGCAGTGTGAGATGAAACTCATAGATGAGAAACAGAAGCTGAACAGACAGAAGTAGAGAATATTGTCAGAACATATAGAAGAAGAGAAGAAATGCAAAACAGACAGAAGCAAGTCAAGCCAAGTATGAACAAAGCAGAAGAAAAGTGAAGCAGAGAAGAATTGTAGAATAGAGAAGAAGTGGTAAGAATATATATACATGTATTGTTGGTTATTCAATCATTTATTTACATTCAGGGAGGTAGGGTGGTGCTAGGGAGGACTGTGGTCCTTTGATATTCAAGTTGGTGCTTGAATATTGGAAGTTGAATCTTCTATCTAGTTGTGGCTAGAAAAAAGGGTGGCAGGGTGGTGCTAGGGAAAACAAAGAGTTTTATGTATGCAAGTTGGTGCTTGTATAAGTCCAGTTGGTGTTGGAACACTCAAGGAGTTGAGGCTTCCTTATAGTGGGTTCTAGAGAAATAAGAGGGTTGGTGCTCTTAGCAAGTTGGAGCTTGTAAAACAGAGGTAGTAGCCTCACATTGAGTTGGTTCTCAAAGATAGATGATGTACATAACTTAAAAGACTTCCTATCATTCAAAGAAGAAGAGGTTTTCTCCCTTTATGGGTTTCCTCGTGAAAATTTGTCTCTGTGTATATCTTATGTGTGACTTATGTTCATTATTTATGTTGTTCATATCTTGTATAATATTGATGGTCACTTGGAAGAGATTAAAAATTGTTTGAATAAGTCATAAATTGTTTAAGCACAGTAACAATTGATTAACCCCCCCCCCCTCTCAGTTGTCTTAGTAATTTTAACAATCAGTATCAGAGTGGATTCCTTTTATTTAAAGGTAGATCTATAATCTTAAACATGACAAGTCATGAAGGGAATTCAACCACTAAGCCTCCTCCATTTGATGGAACAAATTTTTCCTTCTGGAAGGTTAGAATGAGAACATACTTAATGGCCTTAGGTGCTGACATTTGGGATGTAGTAGAGACTAGATATACAAATCTTGTTGTGCTAGCTTCCAAGGATGATAAGTTAGAGTTTATCTTTAATGCTAAGGGAATGAATTCTATCTTGAATGGATTTACTGAAGCTGAGTTTGTAAAGGTGATGCACCTTGAAACTACCAAAGCAATGTGGGATAAACTTATTAGAAGTTATGAAGGAAATGAGAAAGTAAAATATGCCAAACTTCAAACATATAGATTAAAATTTGAACAACTAAAGATGAATGAAGATGAAACAGTTAGCAAGTATTTTTTAAGCGTTGAAGAAATTGTGAATTCCATGAAGGGTCTTGGTGAGAATATTGAAGAATCATTTTTAGTTCAGAAGATTTTAGGATCTCTTCTTGATAAATTTAATCCAAAAGTGTCTGCAATAGAATAACTAAATGATCTTAAATATTTGTCCATTGATCAAATCCTAGGAACTCTAACTGCATATGAAATGATAATTAGTAAATATAAACCCATTACTAGAGAAGCATCTTTTAAAACAAACAAGAATACTGATTCAGAACTAGATGATATTGAGGCAAAATTTGTGAGAAGGTTAAAGAAAGGATCAGGCAAATACCAAGGAAATCTTCCCTTAAAATGATTTAACTATGGTAAAATATTTCATTTTGCATCTAAGTGTCCTCACAAGGAAAAAGACCAAAAGGACCAGAACTCTGACGATGAAAATAAATACAAATTTAAGAAATATAGTAAAAAGAAAAGTTTGTGTGCAAACAATGATGATTCCTCAGAAGACATAGATAGTGATTCATCCTGTGAGGAAAAAGTGAATGATTTTATGCTTATGGCTATGGGATATCTTGATGATAAACACATAGGAGGTGACATGGATGATGAATAAGCTGTGGTGGATATGGAACGTGAATTAATCAGTGATTTAGAAGAAATTGACAGACTCAGATGTAAGAAGAGAAAACAAAAAAAATTGTTGATGGAGTTTAAAATGAATGGTAACAAACTTGATGAAGACTTCGACTTACTAAAAGTGTAGTTAGAAGAAGAAAAGAAAATAGAGGACATTCTGAAACAATAGTGCCGCAGACCCCCAACCCTCAGGTCAAGGTCCTCTATAGGATTGTTCTAATTCCTTCCCTTGAGTCGAATTGACTCTTCGATTCCTCTTCAGGGAATCCCACACACATAAAATGGTGCTTCTCCACAGGTCCTTATGAATTGAGCCCACGCAATCAAACACGAAGCATCAATTCCAATCTCCCTCTGACCAAACAATGTGGTCATATTTCTTGTGATTTCAGAAATTTGGAGTTCGTGACTTCGCGACTTCTCCTTCCAAGTCTCTCAACTCTTTTCCTTCCGAAACCTGAACTTCTGATGCGCCGGAATGCTTGTCGCATCCTCTCCCATGAAAGTATCGCGTTTCACAATTTCAGGAATCTCGGAAATGAAATCTTGAATTCTTATCCTCCGAAATGCTGAAATGCCGAGTTCTGACACGCTTCACCAATAGCTAGTCCCACACAAATATTTTCTCCCCTTTGGGACTTTTCACTTTACGATTTCGCGAATCTCGCTACAAGGTTTTTGGTTCTCCAACTCACGAAACCCCGAAATGGTCAACAAAGGTTTGACCTCCATGTCGACAAGTACACCACATGTCCACTCTCCACTGTCTACAATCTTTGACACAGATTCTCTTGCCCCTTCAACTCTCAAATTTTGAAATGAGATTTTATGAGAGATCTAACGGCCTCATCTCTCCTAAGCTTTACACTTTAGAAAACAATCGCCGTAACTCTCCTTGCTCTTCTGCAATATTTGAAGGCTCTCGAGACTTCGTGAATTCTCCACGGAGAATTCCGACCATCCATTTCCTCCTTGACAACTCCCACAAATTGAACAAGCTATTCCTTCGCTGGAACTTATCTTCCTGAAAAGAAACTTTGTAGCACCTCCCTTTGAACGCTTCAAGGTACTAACCCTCCTGAGCTTTCTCCACAACTCAAGTCTTCAAGAAGACTCCTGAATGCACTCCTTGCGAAAACCCTTCAAATACTTCCAAGTATTGAATTCTTCGACTCTGCACACTCTCTTTGCAACAACAGTCCTTCAATTCTTTCCTTGGTTCATAAGTTCTAAACTTACAACCATCCTGTGCACACCTTGCACGACTGCTGTGCTCAACCTGCACTTCTACGAGAAATGAGCACAACATTCTCCCTCCTGAGTTTTCAGAGATGAACTCTGAACTCGTCAACGAACTCCTTACGGACAGTCCACTGCACTCCTTGTAGGAACTCTTGCTCAGATAGAGAAACAATTGAAACTCATTCCCTTACTCTCTCAGACTTCAAACTCTAAATAAGAAATCATGCATACACAACATAAAAGAAAATGTACAATAGAAAGAGTAAAACAACCATGAGCATAACATTCAATATGTATACACAGAAAGTATTAGAACACCATGAGTCTGAATCAAAGCTTCATATATTAATCTCAGAACTTCTGTACATGACCTCTTCTACACAACTCTCTACTTCTCCTCTTCTCTATTCTCTATGCTCAATTGATAAGGTTGCTAATGTTACAAATGATACAAGATGAGGGTGTCTATAGTCGGTTTGCCCTCCGCTCCTAAAAACTGTCTAATTTCGAATTCAAAGCTAATTACTTACATTTATTATACATAAATTCCTCTACCTACTACATATGAGAGTGAATCGCTCATGATTTGTTTACAATCTACAAGCGCGCCTCCTCTTAATTATTTCATTAACATCTGCACATTTATTTCAAAACATTTCAAAACACTTTTGACAATGTGTTGAAATGCGCTGGTGCTTGTCCTAGTTGTCTTCCACCTCTGCGCATGCTTGTTGTTGGCGATGCTCCTGCATCATACTCCCTCACTTGAAAATTTTTCATGGGATCCTGTCCATGAGCTATCGCATGGTCTGTCCATGCTTCTGGATTTCGGCTTCATCTTCCCAGCTGGCATCTTCAACTGGATGTCCTTTCCACTTAAACAAGTATTCAAAATATTCCTTTCGTCTGGTCCTCTTACTGACTTTCTTGTCCATTATACTTTCCATCTGTGTTTTCTCTGCAACTGGCATCTGTTTGGCCCATTGAACCTCTGGTTGTTCATTGTCTACTACTGCCTCTTCAGCTTTGTAAAGGTACAAATCTGAGACATTGAATATTGGTGAAATTCCAATCCCATCGGGTAATTCAATCTCATAAGAATTTGCCCCAAATTTCCTTATGATCTGGCACGGTCTAATTTTCTTCATTTTCAGTTTATTATATGTCCCCCTCGGGAACCTTTCCTTTCTCAAGTGTGCAAGGATCAAATCAACAACTTCAAACTGAAGTTCTCTCCTGTGTTGATCTTCTCTTCGCTTATACTCTTGGCTCGAGTTTTGCAATCACTCCCTAACTTGGTTATGAAGCTCCTTCATTGCTTCTATGAAATCCTCTGTACTAGCACTTCTAGTCGCAGTCTGTTCTGAATCTCTCAATTCAGAAACTCCCCTTGGTTGCATGCCATAAACAATTTGAAATGGACTCTTCCCCGTGCTTCTGTTGATTTGAATCACTATAAGCAAATTCCTCCTATGGTAGAATATTGTCCCACTGACTATGGTGTTATGTCACCAAACTCCTCAGCAAGTCTCCCAAACTTATGTTCATGATTTCTGTCTTTCCATCCATCTGAGGATGATAAGTTGAACTGAATGACAAGCTTGTTCCCAGTTTTTTCCATAAGGTTCTCCAGAAGTGTCCCATGAACTTATTATCTCGATCCGAAACTATGCTCCTTGGTAAGCCGTGAAGTCGAATGACTTATTTGAAAAATAGATTCGCAGTGTGAGTTGCATCATTGGTTTTCTGACATGATATAAAATGTGCCATATTAGAAAAGGTCCACCACTACAAAGATCGAGTCGAACCCTCTTTGTGTTCTCGGCATCCCCAATATGAAGTCCATGCTTACTGCATCCCATGGCCTCTCTGGTATGGGTAACGGTTGATATAAACCTATGTTCTGCCTATTTCCTTTTGAATGATGGAAAATCCTACATTTGTCCAAAAATATTTTGACGTCGGTTCTCATCCCCAGCCAAAAGTATGATTCGTTTAACTTTGAGAATGTCTTTTTATGACCGAAATGTTTGGCCAATCCTCCACTGTGTTTCTCCTTCAGCAAATTCTCCCTCATGGAGCATTTTGGAATACAAAGTTGATTACCCTTAAACAGTAATCCTTCCTGGATCATGTATTATGTTCATTGATTTCTGTCCCTGAGAATTGGATTCTCAATTGCTTCATACACCTCCTTAAAATCTGGATCATCCTTGTACATGTTCTTGATATTATCAAAACCCATTGTTTTGACTCTGAACTCCTGCAATAGCAAACATTTTCTGCTCAAAGCATCAACAACCTTGTTAGCAGTTCCAGAAATATGTTTAATTACAAAAGTAAAATTTTGCACGTATTCAACCCATTTTGCATGCTTCTGGTTCAACTTATCCTATTGAGTCACGAATTGTAAATCATGATTATCACTATACAAAACAAACTCTTTAGGAACCAAGTAGTGCCTCCACTTTTTCAGTGCCTGTATGACCGCATAAAATTATTTGTCATACGTGGAGTACTTAACCTTCACCTCATTTAGTTTCTCACTGAAGTATGCGACTGGCCTGTCATCTTGACTAAAAACCGCTCCAATTGAAAAACCACTAGCATCACACCTGACCTGAAACGTCTTACTAAAATATGGCAACACCAAAATTGGTTGTTCAATAATCTTCCTTTTTAACAAATTGAAGCTTTTCTCTACTTATTCTGTCCAGTGAAAAGATTTATGTCTTTTCTTCACTATGTCCATCATTGGTGCACTAATTCCACTGAAATTCTTGATGAATTTCTTGTAGAAACTAGCCAATCCATGAAAACTTCAAACTTCAAAGATACTCTTTGGCGATGACCAATTATTAATCACCTCCACTTTATCTGGGTCCATCTTTAACTTGTCTGTAGAAATAACAAACCCTAAATAAATGAGATCTGTCTTCATGAATGAGGATTTCTTCATATTTATCAACAACTTCTCTTGCTGTAGCCTCTGCATCATGGTAGCCAAATGTTTCAGATGCTCTACCTCTGTTTTACTGAAAATCAGTATGTCATCAAGATACACAATGACAATTTTTTCGATGAAATCCTTCAGGACTTCATTCATCAATCTCATGAAGGTACTTGGCATGTTTGTTAAGCCAAGCAACATAACAAGCCATTCATACAGTCCCTCATTCGTCTTGAAGGTTGTCTTCCATTCATCACCTTCTCTCATACGAATTTGATGATAACCACTTTTAAAATCTAACTTTGAAAAGAATCTTGCCCCACTCAAGTAGTCCATCAAATTGTCCATCCTTGGCAATGGAAATCTATACCTAATGGTTATCTTGTTAATGGCTCTTGATTCCGTACACATCCTCCAGCCTCCATCTTTCTTTGGGCTAAGCATTGTTGGAACAACACATGGACTCAAGCTTTCTCTTACCAACCCTTTGTCCATTAAATCCTAGACCTATCTTTTAACCTCTTCATTCTCCTGCAACGTCAATCTGTACGCTGCTTTTTTTGGTAAACTAGCTCCAGGTATAAGATCAATGTGATGACTTATACTTCTAATAGGTGGCAATGAATGAGGTAGTTTGTCCACTACTATATCAACAAATTCTTCCAGTAGCTTCTGGATTTCCTCTGGTAGATCATCCACTCTTGTGTTGGTCAAAACAATTCTAGGTTTCCTGACCATGATAAATTGTGGATATTGCTTCTTCTTAACCCCCTTAAGAAGTTCCTTCCCACTCACGAGAAGTACAGTGTTACTTACTTCAGGTTTCACCTCTTTGTCCTTAATCGACAACAACATGTGAATTCTCCCATTCTTTTCTAGGGTGTATGTGTTCTTCCTCCCATCATGAACCACATTCCTATCATATTGCCATGGTCTACCTAGCAATAGATGAAAAACATCCATGGGAATGACATCACACAATATCTTATCATTATATCCTCCTATTTTAAATTCAACTAAACATTGTTTAGTGACATTTACCTGATGTCCTTTTTGTAGCCACGAAACCTTGTATGGACTTGGATGTTCAATAGTCTTCAGCTCCAGATTTTCTACCATCTTTATAGAAATGAGATTGTCCGTGCTACCACTGTCCACGATGAATTTGCATACCTTGTCTTTGGTCATGCAAGCAATCCGAAAAAGACTGTTCCTTTGCACTAGATTCTTCACCTCCTTTGGAGCATCAAGAGAACCTTTCTCATCACCAGTGATATTCCACCTTCAACATCCTCTGCTTCAACATTCCACCTTTGTGCCTTGGCAATGTGAGTTTCTCCTCCTTCTTTCTTCTTATCTAGACATTCGTAAGATTTGTGTCCATTCTTTCCACACGTGAAGCATTTTATTACTCCACCTCTGCCTTTCCCTCTTCCTCTAGCGCAAGGAAAAGTGTTATTATCAACATGCTATCCTCTCTGTTTGGCATACTGCCCTCTCTGTGAGCTTCAAACTCTCTCAGTTTGAGGTTGAGGTTTCTTCCACTCTTCCTCAGGCTTTTGATTCCTATATTGGACAACTATTTTTCCTCTGGGCTGGCTTCTTCCTCAGCCTCTTTGAATTTTCTTTTGGCTCAGCTTCTCTTTAGCCTTTAGAGCCATCTGATAATCATCTTCTATAGTCTGAATGATCATCATGCTCATCTCATCCTGAATGTCGTATCTCAGACCATTCATGTACCTGACAACCTTTTCATCATCACTTTTGCAATGACCTGCCCTGATGTTTAGCTTGTAGAACTCTTCAATGTACTTCTTCACTGACATCAGCTTTTGTCTCAAATTCTGCATTCTAACAGAGTGATTTGATAATCCTTGGGGATGAATTTCACCTTCATCTTCGCGATCATTCTATCCCAACTCTTGATTTTCTACTTGCCTTTGCAGCATCTGTCAGCTTGTAGTTCATCCCACCACAATGCTGCATGTCCTTTAAGTCTTGTGACAACATGTTTGACCTTCTTGTCTTCCTTGACATATTCATAGTCAAAATATGTGTCCAGAGCTCTAATCCAGTCTAGAAGTTCTTCAACATCCAGGTTTCCGTCGTATACTGGAATGTCCATTTTTTCCCTAGAACCCATTCTTGCAACAACCCTAATCAGGCGTTCATTTGTTGCATCTTCTGCTGCAACTTCTTCTCTTTCATGTCCAGCTTCATATTCAATTTCAGATTCACTGACATCTCCAACACCGGTTGTGCGCCTCTGTGATGTCTCCATGTCTTCGAGTCTAGCGCATAGGTCACACATCTCTTTTTCTACGGCTGTATTAGTCACTTGCCTGCCCCTTCTTCTTGGCATTTCCATTTACTCTAGTGGATTGGGTGTTTGTCTGTCTCTTATTCTAGATGGCATCGTAAATATTTCTTTTCCTTGCTACAGAAAGAAAAGAAATATTTCTATGCTCTGATACCAAAACTGCTGCAAACCCCCAACCCTTGGGTCAAGGTTCGCTACAGGATCATTCTAATTCCTACCCTTGAGTCGAATTGACTCTTTGATTCCTCTTCAGGGAATCCCACACACATGAAATGGTGCTTCTCCAATGGTACCTATGAATTGAGCCCATGCGATCAAACACGAAGCATCAATTCCAATCTCCCTCTGACCAAACAATGTGGTCGTATTTCTCATGATTTCAAAACTTTAGAGTTCGCGACTTCACGAATTCTCCTTCCAAGTCTCTTAACTCTTCACCTTCCGAAACCTGAACTTCCGATGCGCTGAAACGCTTGTCGCGTCCTCTCCCATGACAGTATTGCGTTTTTCAATTTCAGGAATCTCGGAAATGAAATCTCGAATTCTTATCCTCTGAAATGTCAAAATGTCGAGTTTCGACATGCTTCACCAATAGCTGGTGCCACAAAAATATTTTCGCCCCTTCGGGACTTTGCACTTTGAGATTTCACAAATCTCACTACAAGGTTTTTGGTTCTCCAACTCACGAAACCCTAAAATGGTCAACAAAGGTTTGACCTCCATGTCGACAAGTACGCCACCTGTCCACTCTCCACTATCTACAATCTTTGACACAGATTCTCCTGCCCCTTCAAATCTCAAATTCCAAAATGAGAGTTCACAAGAGATCTAATGACCCCATCTCTCCTAAGTATTACACTTTAGAAAACACTCGTCGTAACTCTCCTTGCTCTTCTACAAGATCTGATGGCTCTCGAGACTTCACAAATTCTCCACGAAGAATTTTTACCATCCATTTCCTCCTTGACAACTCCCACAAATTGAACAAGCTATTCCTTCGCTAGAACTTATCTTCCTGCAAAGTAAATTTACAACACCTCCCTTTGAATGCTTCAAGGTACTAACCTTCATGAGATTTCTCCACAACTCGAGTCTTCAAGAAGACTCCTGCACGCACTCCTTGCGGAAACCCTTCAAATACTTCCAAGTATTTAATTCTTCGACTCTGTGCACTCTCTTTGCAACAACAGTCCTTCAATTCTTTCCTTGGTTCATAAGTTCTAAAATTACAACCAGCCTGTGCACACCTTGCACAACTGCTGTGCTCAACTTTCACTTCTGCGGGAAATGAGGACAACGTTCTCCCTCCTGAGTTTCCAGAGATGAACTCTGAACCCATCAACGCACTCCTTGTGGATGCTCCACTGCACTCCTTGTAGGAAATCTTGCTCAGATACAAAAACAATTGAAACTCATTCCCTTACTCTCTCAGACTTCAAACTCGAAATAAGAAATCATGCATACACAACATAAAAGCAAATGTACAACAGAAAGAGTAAAACAACCATGAGCATAACATTCACTATGTATACACAGAAAGTATTAGAACACCATGAGTCTGAATCAAAGCTTCATATATTAATCTCAGAACTTCTGTACATGGCCTCTTCTACACAACTCTCTGCTTCTTCTCTTCTCTATGCTCTATGCTCAATTGATAAGGTTTCTAATGTTACAAATGATACAAGATGAGGGTGTCTATAGTCGATTTTCCCTCCGCTCCTAAAAATTGTCTAATCTAGAATTCAAAGCTACTTACTTACATTTATTATACATAAATGCCTCTACCTACTACAGATGAGAGTGAATCACTTATGATATATTTACAATCTACAAGCGCGCCTCCTCTTAATTATTTCATTAACATCTGCACATTTATTTCAAAACATTTCAAAACACTTTTGACAACGTGTTGAAATGCGCTGGTGCTTGTCCCAACTGTCTTCCACCTCTGCACGTGCTTGTTGTTGGCGATGCTCCTGCATAAAATAGTTATCATAAAAGAAAGTGAGATGTGAAGCCTTAGAATAAGATATAGTAAAAACCAGAAAAGAGATGGAGAAGTTTAAGGAATTGTATCACCAAAATCTGTCGAGTATTAAAGCATCGGAAAGATTAACTTCCATTCTAAATCAGCAAAGGAATCCAAATTTGAAAGATGGATTGGGCTATGAAGAAGGATCAAGTAGTGATCATCCAAGCAATATAGAACCCATCAAGTTTTTCAAATCTACAATCATTGACAACAATTACTATGAAGAAACAAAGAAACAAAATCAACCACCAAGAAGGAATGAAAGAAAAAGTACCAGAACCAAATCTGTAGATCAGAGAAATTATCAGCATGGAAGAAATTGATCCGCTCAAAGACGACAATCTTTTTCTAGGTACAAAGGATTTTTCTATGGATATTGTTTTTTCTGTTCTAACTTTGGTCACAAAGCTATAACTTGTTCTTTAAGATTTAGATATGAGTAATCAAGTTACTCAATGAATAATCAACAAAGATTGGGACAACCCAGCAACAAACAACCACAAACTATAAATCATGTGATAGTTGGGAGAAGGATGCAGGTGAAACATAAAAACAACTATGATCATAACAATCATTATGATCTGTTATTCAGTGAACAAGAATGTTACGTCTGCCATAACTATGGACATAAAGCTGTAGATTGTCACTTAAGGAATTATAAGCTAGATATGAATTCCACTGCTGAAAATTTCAAGGTTTGGAAGAAGAAAGAAGATGACAAGTGTAGACTAGTGTTATCAGCCCAAAGACAAAATAATTCCTGGTATATTGACAATGGATGTTCCAAACATATGAATGGAGACAAAAGTAAGTTTCTAACTCTAAGTGAAAGAAAATCAAGGAATGTAACTTTTGGAAATGATGCACCAGGAAAAATAAAAGGTAAAGGAATAGTAATTCAGAGTAATGGCAAAGGAAAATATCAAGATGTGTTTTTTGTAGATGGTATGAAACATAATCTACTAAGTGTCAGTCAATTTTGTGACAAAATATGTGAAGTTGTTTTTACTTCTAAATATTGTAAAATAAAGTCTGTGAATTCAGGATAGTTGGTTGCAAAAGGGATAATAACAAAAAACAATGTCTATGTGTTAAAACAAGAAAAAGAAGTATGTCACTTAAGCAAGTACGATGAAATTTGGCTATGGCATAGGAGACTTGGACATCTAAATTTTGATCATATAATCAAGTTTAGAAAAAATGGGGCAGTAAAATATCTTCCAAAGATATCAAATCCATATGATTCTGTTTGTAAACCTTGCCAAATAGGAAAGCTTACTCAGACATAGTTCAAATCTAAAAACTTTCCTTCAACAGAAAAACCTCTCCAATTAGTACATATGGATTTATGTCAACCATCAAGGAAAGAAGGTACAGGAAAATAAAACTATTTTATGTTGATTATTGATGATTATTCTAGACTAACATGGGTTTCCTTTTTGAAGGAAAAATATGAATCATTTGAAAAATTCAAAGTGTTTAAGGCTCTAACTGATAATCAAACGGGAAAAAGATTGAAGGTAGTAAGGTTTGATAGAGGAGGAGATTTTATCTCATGGAACTTAAAATAATTCTATGATAAACATGGGATCAAATAAGAGTACACAATTCAAAGGACTCCACAGCAAAATGGAGTTGTTGAGAGGCAGAATAGATCAATACAACAAATGGAAAGATCAATGATGAATGATAAGAATATACCTCAGACATATTGGGTGGAAGAAATGCATACAACTATTCATATTCTTAACAAAACTCATCTCAGGCCACACAGTGACAAGAGTCCTTATGAACTATGGTTTGGAAGACCTGCTTCAATCAAGCATTTTAAAGTCTTTGGGAGTAAATGTTATATTAAGAATAATGATGAAAATATTGGCAAATATGATGACAGGGATGATGAATTTTTGTTCGAAGGATTTTGCAACCATTGTTTTTGATCAGAAAGTTCTTTCAGATGATGAAGGTATATTCTTAGGTTATGCTACAAATAGTAAATGATACAGATGTTACAATAAGAGGCTGCATAAATTGGTTGATTGTATCGACATAAAAGTTTATGAAGAAATCTCGGTACGAAATATAAGAAGTGTTGAACCAAGCACATAAGATATAGTTGAAGATGAATATGAACAGGTCCAAGGATCAGAAAGAGAAGAATATGAATCAGATGAAGATATGAATACTCTGGATGACACAAATCAACAGAAAGAAACAAAACCACCTCTTAGAATTGTTAGAAAGAATCATCCTAAAAATCAGATAATTGGAGATATAGATAAAGGAGTTCAGACAAGAAGGAAATTGATTAAGGACTCAAAACAATCTCAGGTTGCCTTTTTATCTATCATTGAACCTAAATTTTTTTATGAAGCTAGCAAGCATGATGATTGTATTAGAGCTATGAATGAAGAGCTTGATCAGATTGAAAAGAACAATACTTGAGAGCTTGTTCCTAGACCCGAAGACAAGAATGTAATAGGATCCAAATGGGTGTTCAAAAATAAAATGAATGAAAAAGGACAAGTTGTTAGGAATAAATCCAGATTAGTCTGTAAATGGTATGCACAAGTTGAACGATAGGAATTTGATGAAACCTTTGCACCAACGGCAAGATTGGAAGCCATCAAAATTTTTCTTTCATACTCATGTCATAAAAACTTTAAAGTATATTAGATGGATGTAAAGTCAACATTTCTTAATGGAGATCTAGAGGAAGAAGTATATATGGAGCAACCTAAAGGATTCTCATTGACAGATAATCCTGACTATGTTTGCATGATGAAGAAGGATTTATATGGACCGAAAGAAGCACCATGAGCTTGGTATTATAGATTGGAAAAAAATTTACAAGACAAAGGGTTCAAGAAAGGTATTGTTGACAACAATCTCTACATTAAGTCTGAAGGTGATGATTTACTAGTTGTTTTGTTTTATGTAGATGACATTATTTTTGGATGTACTAATGATTTTTTTTTCCAGTATTTTTCTAACTCTATGCAGACAAAATTTGAGATGTCCATGATAGGAGAACTGTCATATTTTATTGGTTTACAAGTAAATCAGAGTTCTACAGGAATATTTATCTCTCAAGAAAAATATTTGAAAGAGATGTTGAAGAAATTTTAGATGGAATATTCTTCTCTTGTTAATACACCTATGGTGGTTGGTTGCAAGCTTAGAAAAGATTATATTTCACTTGATGTTGATCAAAGGACATATCGATCAATGATAAGAAGTCTTATGTACATCACAACATCTCGTCTTGATATAATGCAAGATGCTGGAATGGTAGGTTGTTATTAGTCTGCTCCTAAACAAATAGTATCTATAAAAATGATATTCAAATACTTAAAGGGCACAGTGACTTATGGTCTATGGTATCCTAGAAATCAAAATATTCATTTAACTGCTTATTCAGATGTTGATTGGGCAAATTGTGTGGATGAGAGAAAGAGCACCAGTGGAGGTGCATTATTCCTGGGTGACTTGTTGGTAGCATGGATTAGTAAGAAGTAGGGATCTATTTCCTTATCAAATACAGAGGAAGAGTACATTTCTTCTGCTACTTGCTGCACTCAAATTTTATGGATGATCCAAACTCTTGCAAATTTGAAGGTAAATTATAGTAATCTGATTCCAATTCACTGTGATAACACCAGTTCCATTAGTGTCTCCAAGAACCCTTTTCTTCATTCCAAGACTAAGCATATCCCAATCAAATATCATTTTCTCAGAGAGAAGGTTACAAATAGAGTTGTTTAGCTGAATTATATTCCTTCCACAGAACAAATAGCTGGCATCTTTACTAAACCGTTAGCAACGACACCTTTTGGATATCTTCGTCAGAAGTTGGGGGTTATACCTTATTTTGTCTAATATGTTCACCTTGTTAGGGGGAGTAATTATTGAATATATGTTATATTTCTGGTGAATATAGCTCTAGTTCTTCCATTCATAGTTGACAGGGGGAGTATGTGTCTACCGAATTTCTGATACCTTCGAGATGTACTGCAACAACTCAAGGGAAGCATGTTTATTCTTTGAAATTGATGTCAAAGGGGGAGAAAGTGTAGTGTGGTAAGGATGGGTAAGGATTCTACAGGGTATGGTTGGATGTCCAGGAAGAATAGTGCAGTTCCTTCAAGTGTAGTGCAGTTTTTTAGGCTATTCAAGGTTGCCATCAATGCCAAAGGGGGAGATTTTTGGCATGTTTACAGACATAAGGCAGAGTATTTGTTTGTCATTGATGGAAAGATCAACATGATGAGAGTAACTTTTTTTACAATGATAGCAAGATCAATAGCGAAACAATAATGGCATGGAAAGAACATAAGTGTAAGCTTAGTGAAGAGCAACAGTGATCATTGGATCACCCATCCCCAATTCCTGATGGTCGTCAAATCTGAATTTAGACAGGAGGAGAATGCAGAAGAGAAGAATAGATCTCATACATCATATCTAAGCATGAGGACCAACCATTGTTGGATCCAGAAGAATGAGCACGATATTTAAGTGCAAGGTGAAACGAGCTTACAAAGTCCCGAAAGAAGGGGGATCATTTGATCCGAAGGACATGTGGTAGAAGATGATGCGTTTCAAAAATTCGTCAATCAGGAGAATAGAAGTAAGCTAACCTCCAAATCTACAAAATGTGAAATCAAAAAACAATCCTAGCCATTGGAGCCAGAGGACACGTGGTGAGAGATTGGAATTTCACTGACCTGCACATTGGAGGTGTCAAAGGGATTTGACACAAGAAATCACGATATGCGAAGTCGCGAAAAGATTTGGACCGTCAGATCATCAAAGTTCTGGATTGTTGATATAGCGAGTGAAGTGATTGAATGTTTGACCCATGGTCATAGCCAATGCCACATCGTCGAAATATGGAGGAAGGAGCTATCCTAGCTAAGCTCCATTTCAGAGATCGTGACATGGGAGAATCGTGAAGTCTCATCACAAGATTTTTGATACACAAAATTGCAAAGCGCCTATTGGTGTAGCCGGTGCTCATCGCTGGTGGGAACATGAAGGAAGGATCTTGCAAGTTGCAAGGATTTGTTTCATGATTGAGAGTTGGAAGAGTCAGAGTGACTAGCAACAAAATTCGTGAAACGCGAAATTGCGAAGTTCCTTTTGATTAGGCCCATGGTCACATCCAGTGGGCATATAGGATAAACACGAGTCCTTGCAGGTGTAATCTAATGGTGTTGATTAATCAAAAATTTGATCAAAGGGATACTATTTAACTTCACGGTTAATTGTTCAGTTATGATTTAGTTAGCATAAATGAATCATAGTTCTTGGACATTTGGCGATTGATGCGTTGATGCGTTTCTTTGGAGATTCAAGGTGTAACTGAATTGGTGGAGAGAATAAAAGAGAAATGTCATGACTATGTGAGGTTGGTTGTTCTAACTGAAAAATGATTTGAACTGTAAGAAAGGAAAAATTATAGTATGTGCAGTGTGAGACGAAACTCAGAGATGAGAAACAAAAGTTGAACAGACAGAAGCAGAGAAAATTTGTAGGATGGACAGAAGAAGAGCAGAATTGCAAAATAAGAAAAAGTAAGTCAAGCTAAGTATGAACAGAGAAGAAGAAAAGTGAAGCAGAGAATAATTACAGAACAAAGAAGAAGTGGTAAATATCGATATACCTGTGTTGTTGGTTATTCAATAATTTATTTACATTCAGGGAGGTAGGGTGGTGCTAGGGAGGATTGTGGTCCTCTTATATTCAAGTTGGTTCTTGAATATTGGAAGTTGTATATTCCATCTAGTTGTGGCTAGAAAACAGGGTGGCCAGGTGGGGCTAGGGAAAAAACAAAGTTTTATGTATGCAAGTTGGTGCTTGTATAAGTCCAGTTGGTGCTGGAACACTTAGGGAGTTGATGCTTCCTTCTAGTGGGTGCTAGAGAAATAAGAGAGTTGGTGCTCTCAACAAGTTGGATCTTGTAAAATAGAGGTAGTAGCCTCACATTGAGTTGGTTCTCAAAGATAAATGATGTACAAAACTTAAAACACTGCCTATCATTCGAAGAAGAAGAGGTTTTCTCCCTTTATGGGTTTCCTCATAAAAATCTGTCTCTGTGTATATCTTATGTGCGACTGATGTTCATTATTTATGTTGTTCATATCTTGTATAATATTTATGGTCACTTGGAAGAGATTATTATTTTTTGAATAAGTCATAAATTGTTTAAGCACAGTAACAACTGATGCACCCCCCCCCCTTCTCAGTTGTCTTAGTAATTTCAACATCAAAGCCTCAAGGTTCCATCCTTTTTCTTCACAGATAATACTGGGCACCCCAAGGTGAAACACTTGGGCGTATATACCCCTTCTTAATAAGTTCCTTGAAACACACACAACCCCTTAAGTACCTTTTTAAGGGATGGGGTATTAAATTTTCGCTTCTTCTAATAATCTTGAATCCTCTTCCCAAGGTCTCCATCGTATTCTTCTCATCAAGATATTTCTAGCTACTATTACCATGATCAAATCTAATCTTTGAATTGGACGTTATGGCCTTACAAAGTCCTCGGGTCTTCCATTGTCGACATATATCCTATTTCCACATGGCACCTCGTCTCTTGCACCATATGATGTGGCGCCAACATGGAACTCGCCTCACTTTTCGATGTGAAACTTTCATCCACGTAAGCCTACAATTATCAGCATTTGGGCCTTCCCTAGATTCATTCACCTTTTACCTCTGATAGATACGACATTGAAGAATATTCCCTTTTGATTTTGTTCATTCAACATTAGAAAAGGGTCAGGCAGTTTCCCTAGTCCAAACCTGGGGTATCGAGGAATATTCCTTCCTCTACCTCCAACGTATTTCTCTGATGGACAATGTATATGTTCTTATGGTTTTCCTAATGAATGAATGAGATTTATTTAGTGGTCTAAGTTTCTATTGACCAGCTGGAACACTCTTGACTTCTCAACCAATTGATGATTGACATCTATCATCCCAAGGACACTCTAGCTTCTTCGCCGACATGCTACTTCATTCATGATGTCAAACCTTTTTCTCTTATCTTCATTTCTTCACTAAAGGTTGACGATCCAGATTGTTAGGGAAATCCCTCAACCTTGGTAGATCTCTGCTCTAGGTTTACTCTCATGGATTTTTGTCATAGTTAATCCTTTTTCTACAATGTGATCACTCTGAAAATCCTCCCCCCAAAGATGGTTGAGATCTCCTCTTGAATATCTCCCTATTTGAGCATATCAATAGTCACAACTCTAGCTCAGAGCTCCTTTTGTCTTAGTATTAGGCCACTCCTAGGGAGACACCTGTCAACCTAAAACACTGGCAAGATACAGGGTACATATCTCATGTCACCATCATCTATTTACTATGCCACAAGACCATTACACATTGCATCACACTTCTCGATACGTGGACCTCCATGTGTACTCGACATGATATGCATGACCCCACGAATGCACTTGGCATGTCTCTCTAGGTGATGAAACCTATCCTCTAGGCATTGATTGAGTGACATCATCCGCATCAGCATGGCATCGTTTTCCTCTTGGTTTCATCCCAGAGGATCACGAAAATATACGATCATGATTTCTTTTAACTCGATTCAATAGGCAATCAGGATTTCTCCTTGAGGTCTTTCCTTCAAAATATTTTCCTCCCAGTGGATCAAATCACTCTGAATGTCCCACTATGATGGACGGTCATGATCACTCTAAATTCTTCCTCGATAGATTGATGACTCTGGTAAATTCGAAGTCTCATCCCATTCTAACTATGGAATACTCCGATGAATATTCCAAAATTAACGATTGATATCTTTCAACCTTTCGATCCAACAACCAAGGTTAAGACAAAGGCTTAAGACCGAATTCAACCAAAGGTCCCATGCTTGACCCACGGGCCAATTAACTGATCCCATTCACATGATAACACCTGTCAACCTATGGGTACATTGGCACTCTAGGTCATCATGACACATCATATTGATGTCCCTCTCCTTATAATATCACTTAAGTGATACCACAAAGATATACGATAGAGGTTAATGCTAGCTACTGCCCAATTAACCATCCAGATATTCCCTCAGAGTCTCCTCCTTCAGAATACAACTCCTCTGGATCCACAACTTACTCTGAACGATATCCTGGGATGGACGATAGGGATTCCATCTCTCTCTGGTTCCGATCAATGATCTAGATATTCCCTCAGGGTCCTCTAGGACCCTCACATTCATTCGTTCTAAAACTATTCCCTCCAATGAAGGGTCAATATTTATTCACAATTCCAGATCAATGGTTGTGATTCATCTTATATCAAAACAATGAGTTTCCAAAAGACGACAGTCCGAAACTTGAGACTTAGACATTTTTCAAGGGTTCTTCTAGAGTTTTCCTTTGCTTACAACCCAAATTCAGATTCACAACTCAGGGATTGTCCCAGATCCCTCCTTTAGGTTTTTACTATACCTTCTTGGTATCCTCCCCCGTTTCATTCCATTTGGCGGGTGTCATTTATTTTATATTACTCCATCTCCCTTTTTCCAGGAAACCTAATACAACTATAAGTATATACATTCATACATGTAACTGTGCTTATGGTCAGAAAAATCACATTTTAATTCCTTTAACTTGAGCCAATATAGGAGGCTCAATCATTCACGTGTACAAAGCATGTCGATACCATACAATTCTTGAATTTCTTAAATACACAAACATACAAGATAACAACTAGTCTAGTCATTAAACAAGCATGCAATCCCTAAAACATTCATAGGTAACTCAACCTTAAATTACAGTTCAATTACACAGGGTACAAAAATACTTATCTATCACAGTTGACTGATTGTGGGTGTTCACATTTCCATGCAACTGTAGGCACAAATGCATTCACTCTTAGTACTCTGGCCACCCTGATGCCAAGCCATGCTATCAATCGGGAATCTCTTCTTAGTTTCTGAGTAAGGTTTGAAGGTTACTCTCCTTCACTCTACTCTAAGTAGATATTTTCCTTACGCCCACTGTTGCGCCTCTTCCGTCACCTTAGTGAGAAAAATAGAGGTGCTTGCAAGCTCAGTTGGGTCTGCTGAGCAGGACAACTATAAGGAAAAGAGTTAGGCAAAGAAATAGAAAACAACAACTAAGAATTAAACTAAGAAATGCAATAACAACTAAATTCATGAGCATAGGGACATAGAAACAAAAAGAACCATAAGACCCATGTCACCAATGATGAGGATGATCTATTAGTGAAGTAATACACCAAGAAGAAAGGGGACTATGAGTCCCTTCTTCCTCCAAGGGAGGGCTCTTGGACCCCCACTAGAAAGCTCTTATTACAACAAAGAAAAATGGAAAATGATGAAAGAACTCTTTGCAAATCCACTCAAGGGGTGAGATGGATTGCCCAATGAAATGGTGCAAATATACTCTTGGAAAGGATGGAGTCCTCAAGAGAATAATGGCAGCATAACATTACTTTGAATTCCTTGAAAAATGAAGTGCATCCATGGCCTTTTTATAGCATTCCTTTGAGCTATTGTTCAACCACTTTGTAGTGTGAAAAGAGGCTAATTAGGGCATTTCTAGGTCTTTGACCAGCCCTCCAGTCGAATACAGTCCAGATTTGAGTGTCAAATCGTCTTGGGAGATGAACCATAAGTGGGTGGGAGGCCGACCACTCATAAACGTGTCGTTTCTTAGGTGCACGACTTTTTGTGATAACAGTCGTGCATCCTGCGCATGTGCGTGATTTTTGCGTTCCTGTTTCGCCCATGTGCACGCACGCCTAGTGTTTTCATGGCGCCTTTCAATTTTTCACTACTTTGTATAGTTTTTGACCCTTTTATGAATGATTTGGTGTTAATTCAGGTCCATGGATGACTTCATCACTGTTTGACGATGTTGCGTTCTTGTAACCATGTGCAGACGAAATTTCAGTGATAACAGATGCCCCCTGATGGATGAGGTTAGGAGCATACGTATAGCGGAAATCTATCAATGTTTCTTCTACTGAGAATGTTGTTGTAAGAGAGAGAAATAGTGGGATCATCTAGAGCGATCCATTGGAGGGAAAAAGGAACCAGTAGAACCCAACCTTCCATGAGGTGAGTAAAAAAGAAAATTGTGTACAAACGAGGCGGGCATGCCCCATGCTCGTGTCATGTAACTCAAAATGAAGTGTTGGTGTAGACAACTGCAGTGCCCTCAGGGGCGGTTGTGATAAAGGCAGAATACAATTCTGCAGATGAACATATTCTGAATAGTAGGCAGTGATCACGGTAATAAGTATCACTGATTATGTGGGCATTGATAGCCCAGCCAAGTTTAGAGGTCTTCAGCAAATGAAAGAACTAACTGCAATAGTCGCAAAGTAAGACCCATCGTAACATGAGAAAGGGTTGACGTTGAATGTTATGGGGGTCAATGACAACAGGGAGCAATTGTGTTTCACCCTGTGCCGTCTGAGATCTCTCATTGGGTGGGAAATGAGAATCAAGATACTGTCGCCCTTCTGGAAAATTGTGTTGATGTTAACAAAAAAAGGGGGACGCGACTCCCAGAAGCAAATGGCTTCGTGAAATATACTAGGTGAGGTGAGGAAGTGGAGGAGGTAAATGGACGAAGTCAAGATGTAGGAAGACTCAAGATTTCCCTTGGTTGGAGTATATGTGAGATAAAAAGTGGCTGCAACCGTTCAACGAGGTCAAGTGTTAGGGGGACGACAAGACCAGGGATAAGTTGTGCCAGAGGTGGGAAAAGGTGAATAAATTCAGAGGGAAGAGATAAGTGGCCTGTGGGATACTCTGAAGATATGGACGATGCCAACAAGGGTGAATGATAAGTGGTGCTCCAACCAAGGGTGACATGGGTTGTGGTTGGCCAAAAAGGGAAGCAAGTCGCCAAAGGTGATGACAAAAAGGTAATGTAACGACTGGAAAGAAAGGAATTTGTACAATAAATAAAAAATAATTGGGGAGAAGTGTACAAATAGAGAAACGGGTGCCCCGATGTGATATGGTGGGCCCGTGTAGGGCATAATTTTCTTGGAAAACTGATGTAGGGTGGGGGCCCCATGGGTGGGTTTCTATATGGCGTAGGTGAAATGAAGGGAGATTTGCAGATGGGTAGAAGGATTGTGGATGAAATGGAGGGTTCATGCTACTGCAGAGGTGCAGCCCGACCATAAAACCATGGAGAGATAATCTGGGAGTCTGTTGGGAAAGCTAGCAAAATGAGGAGAAGGAGTATGTGGTTGATTCACGACATGATGTAAGACTATCAGGACTCCCATCTCTAAAGGGTTTTGAAAAACAACATGAGTGTCAGAAGTGCCAAAAGGTGCTATGAATGGGACAACTCATGTGGGTAAGAATGTTACCGAGTGACAGTACCGAAGATGCAAATGGAGGTGTGGCTGTCGCAGAGCCAAGAAAGAGGATCCTAGAGGGAAATGTCAAAGGGTGTGACTGGAAATGTAAGTGAGATACAGAGGGAATTACTACATGCCAAGGATGAGTATATACTTGAAGGGGTTGTGTCGATGTATGATGACCAAGTACCTGCACACATGAAAACCAAATACCTGACGTGAAAAATATCTGAAGATAATCGAATATAGGAGCATGTATTTGATAAGTGTGAACATGCGTATGTGTACCTGATCAATGTAAAAAAATGGCATCCTGGGGGTTTAGGATGAAAAGAGGCAAAGGGATTGTTGTGATGTAGATGACGGGATGTTGATCCTGTGGCTGAAGACAGATTGAGAAATGGACACCATGGGCTCCCAGAATGGTGAGTGGAAGTTTCGAAAAAAGGCTTATATATAGCTGTAGGGCCCACATTGCCACCTCATTTGTACTTACTGCTATAGTGATTGGACTAGAAGCATTCAGAGGAGATTGTGAGATTCTAGGAGGACGAGACATCTGATTGAGGATCCGCGAGCGTCAGGTTAGTGGTTTGATCATCCTGCATAGAATTAGGGTTTCATTTTTTGGGCAGAATTTGTACTGAGGGCCGTACAGGGGTAGCTAGGGGGTGTGGGCCCCACATGTGTGGGAGATCTGGTAATAGGCACGCACACGTGTGCACCTGTCCACCGGATAGATGTGCATGTGAGTGCTGGTAAGGGAATAATGGGTGCGCACTATGTGCACGCCTTTTGGTCGAACATGCGCTCACATGTGCGTGCCTGTTGGTTGAACAAACACGCATATGTGCATGCCTGTATAGTGAACAGGCGTGCTTGAGAGTGAACCTTTGTAGTGAATAGGTGCGAACACATGCGTGCCTGTGTAGTGAACTAGCCCACATATGTGCGCGCCTATGGGGTGTACAGGTGCACATGTGTGTGCACCTGTGGGTTGAAAAAACATGCCGTGGGGGCAAGGTTGATGGGTGTAAAACGTGTCTTTTTGATGTTTTTGATTGTTCACGTGGCTGAATTAGGATGGTTTCATGTTGTGCAGGTGAGCTTTGTGCACGATGCCTATTGGTTGGCGAGAACGGGATTGGTCCCAGCTGTGAGATGCCATGGCTATTGAGGAGCTAGGCGTACGTGCGACTTTGGCAGCCGATGGGTTGTTGAAGTTCTTTGAGTGCCCCTTGATACAGGCACAAGAGTATCTCCTATAGTTTCTTATCCGGATGTGGAGTCCTGACCTACACTTCTTCATAGTGCGGGGAGAGCAGATTCCCTTCACTGCAGTGGAGGATGTGTATTTTTTGACGGGGCTTCCATTTCGGAGAATGCCCCTACCGAAAGAGCCGGTGCTACCTAGAGATATGCCACTCATGACGGTGGGTCGGAGGTATTGTTCAGGGCCAAACTATATGTCTGGCACAGTTGTGAGCATTGGGGCGATGGATGCCCTAGCACATCGTTGTATAGCAACGATGATTGTGAGAGTGTATTGTTCATTGGCGATGCAGTGGATCTGTGGTGGCCAGTTGATGGTGATGGAGAGGGTGTTGGCTGGCGAGCATTTTTCCTAGGGGCTTACGCTGCACTCCAGGATGGTGGGGCAGCTGGATCACTATCGGTCCACGGATATGGGAGAGTTTTCCTTCGGGTCCATCCTAGTGGCCTGGTTTCTGAAGAGGGTGCCGATGTTGCGCCCTAGGATTCTATTGGGTGTGTCGAGGGTGTGAGAGTCAGTGGTCAACTATGTTGCTTCGCCATGGTGGTGGCGAAGGTGGCCACTTCTTCACTGTAGAGGTGACACAGGTATGGCGATAAATGCCGCAGGTGATATTACGATACCCCTATGTCGGGGTTGACTTATGGGATGATATAGACATGGTGCTACCTCTAGGGGAGGTGTTTGACCGCTGAGGTATGTTGATGATGTTGATGTGTATGTTTTTTTATTTTTTGAGATAGCATGCCATATGTATATGATATAGATGCTGATACTATTTGTTGTGTGTTTGTATGTGCAGATGTGGCACCTCGTGGGCACGAGGTGGAGTTGCAGAGAGTGCCGACTCATCAGGAGCCGGAGAGACTTTCGTGGGGGGAGAGACGTTAGCGTGAGGACACCGCGGTGCGACCAGCTAAGCCAGAGAGGGAAGTGAGGAGACATCGGTTTGATGACCCTAGTGCTGGGCCATCACATGCTCCTCCAGCGACAGCCAGAGTGGATTTTGAGGACATACGCCATCTTCTGGAGGTGGTGTTACAAGATGTGCCTGAGGGTATATGGTCTCGCATCCAGAATGAGGGTATCCTAGAGCAGTGCATGGGGGTTTTGCCGCCATGGCGGGCCATAGTACGACGAGCAATAGTGGCTGGTGCTGCGATGACCAGATGACTGTCGTCGGGGTAGGAGGGATCGATAGGGGGTGGACCACCACCGCCTGAGGGAGGGGTGGGTGGTGGTGGGCCGCCACCTTCTGAGGGAGGAGAAGGTGGTGGTGCTCTAGAGGTGCCATGAGTGGTGCTCTATTGAATAATATATTTTTTGTATATAGGCTGGTGAGCCCATTTTGTACCAAGGTGCTTCATTGGCCTGTAGATAGTTGTATTTTTTGTATGTAAACATTTGGATGGCACTTGTGGACCTTCTGATATATACATGAGTATACATTTTTGAGATCTATGTGGTGTTTACATGTGTTTTGTTAATGTATTGATAACCTAAAGTAGAATGACTATGTTTAAGTGTAAAATTTCTTTAGATACAACCCATTGATAGGTTCTTTGAGGGAGAGGCCTTCGGGGGAGGCTAGGATATATGCGCCTTTGGTGAGGCAATTTTGGATAATGTATGGGCCATGCTAGAGTGACTCAAATTTTCCATGGCCAAAGGTATCATGAGCGATATCATAATCCAGGAAGAGGTCGCCTTCACGAAATGAGCGAAGGTTGACATGTCGATCAAAGGAAGACTTGGATCATTTTTTAGCTGCCTCGTTGTTCTGTAATGAAGATCGACGATCTTCATCTAGAGACTCTAAGTTCAGCAAGCACTGCTCCATTGGAGTAGTGTTGGGTAATAGCTCAATTGTGGTGCGTAAGGTGGGAATTTCGCACCTGATGCGAAGAGTTGCTTCGACCCCATGGACTAGATGAAATGGTGTGAAACCAGTAGCTGTTTTCACAGCCGTACGATAATCCCATAGTGCAGAAAATAACATATGATGCCAATTGGTTTTATGTTTATTAACCATGTGCTGTAATATGGTCTTGAGGACTTTGTTAACTGCTTCGACCTGTCCGTTAGACTGAGGGTAATATGGTGAGGCAAACTCATGAGAGAATCCTAAATGAGATGAGATTTCGATGAAGATCTCATTCTCGAAGTGTTTCCCATGATCAGAAATGAGTTGGAGTGGTACTCCAAAGAATTATATGACGTGGTTAAAGAAAAAACATGCTGCAGTGTCAGCGGTGTTGTTGAAGGTGGGCATAGCTTTTACCCATTTGGTGAAGTAATCGACGATGACAACAATGTATTTGTGACCATTGCTGGAGGGGGGATTACAAGTCATGAAGTCGATGCCCCATTTACAAAAAGGGCCGGTAGTGATGACGGGATGAAGAAGAGCGAGGGCAGCTCAAGCTTTATTGGTGTAGAGCTAACATTGCTCACATCGTTTCACGACGTGAATGAAATCGTGAAACAAGGTAGGCCAAAAGCAACTAGCTCAGATAATCTTCTGAGCAGTGGATATGCCCAATAGATGGCCCCCACATGCGCCTTTGTGGCAGTCATTTAAGTCTCTATCGGCCTTGTCAATAGTCAAGCATCGACGAAGAATGGTGTTGACTCCCCTTCGGTATAGGATGTCTCCGATGAGGAGGTAGCAGGGGGCCTGATGTCGAATACGACGACGATCATATCGTGAAAGGTGGTTACCGAACTTTTGATTTTGGAGGTAGACGAGGAGGTCACCGTACCAAGGATCATTCGAGGTGACGTAAAAGATATGTTCGTAGGGAAAGTCGGTGTTGACGGGGGTACTGGTGGTGTCAGAGGGGAGGGTCGTGACAAGTTTGGCGAGAACGATGGCCTTCTTACTCTTATGTGTGGAGAACTCAAGGTCGTACTCTTGAAGGATAATGATCCATAGAGAAAATTTGTCGTTAACTTGCCGACGACTGAGCAAGTACTGCATAGGGTTGGAATCTGTGACGACCTTCGTTGTGCGAAGCAAAATGTAGTGGCATAGTTTCTAGACGGCGAGGACGACTGCAAGAGCAATTTTCTCTTCGTGTTTATACTTCAAGGGTGGCCCTGAGAGGTTTTTACTAATGTAATAAATGACATGCTCATGATTTTCATCACCTTGCTGGACGAGGACTCCTGCTACTAATACAGCTTATGCTGATAGGTAGAGGATATAGTCGCGATTGTAGTCAGGCACACTGATTAAAGGTGCGTTCGAGAGTGTTGTTTTAAGATCGTCAAATGAATGTTGGCCATGGTCATCCCAGTGAAATGGGATGTCATGATGTATTATGCGAAGGAAACCGTGTGCGCATATGGCGTAGTCTGGGACAAATCGTCATAGAAAGTTAGCTTTGCCTTGTAGGCTCTGAAGTTGACGTAAATTCCAGGGAGGTGGAATTTCGGTGATAGCTTGGACTTTGAGGGGGTCCACGGTAATACCACTTTGGGAAACGATAAAGTCGAGCAGGCACCCTACAGTGACACAGAACACACATTTGAGTGGATTCAAGCGGATATTGTACTGATGACACCGTTGAAAGATGATTCGTAAATCATCAAGATGCTGGGTGCATTTCTTGGATCGAGTTGTGAAGTCGTCCAAGTAGGTGAGGATGATATGAGCTAGATCGTGAAAGATGTATGTCTTAGACCATTACAGAGTTGCACCAACATTCTTTAAGATGAAAGGCATGACACGATATACAAAAGTACCCCAAGGGGTAGTGAATGCAGTTTTATACTGATCGGCGGGGTGAATTTGAATTTGATTATAACTAGAGAATCTGTCCATAAAGGATAGAGCCTCGTGGTCGGCACAGTCGTCGATAATTTGATCGATGAAAGGCATTGGAAAGTTGTCTTTTGGACATGCGTGATTGAGATCATGAAAGTCTGTGAAAACACGGATAGTTCCCTATTTTTTGTTAATGGGTATAGGGTTGGAAACCCATGAGGTCTAGGCAATGGGGTAAATGAACCTGACATCACGTAATTTTTCAATTTCGGCTTTAATAGCCACAGCTTTGGATGGGTGTAGCGGTCGTTGTTTTGGACGAACTGGTGTAATGTCGGGCTAGGTGTCGATGTGATGTTAAACGATGGAGGGATCGAGGCTAGGCATTTCCGTGTATGACCAAGAAAAAATATCTCGATATTCTTGGAATAGGGCTTTATATGCAATGATTTCCCGAGGAGTGCAAGCAACTCCAATGGTGATTTCCTCGACGATGCCATTTTTAATGGAAATATCGATTTTAATGGTTGGGAAAATGTTGGCCATGTTGCCTTCTTCAAAAGCATCAGGGGTAGGAATGGGGTTTTTGAAACAGTCGATAGGCCCTGATGGGATAAAATCCTTGGTTTTGACTACGTAAATAGGGTTTTGGTTAGGAGGCATGGAGGCTTCCTGTGGAGAGAAGAGTGTGTGGTGGTGTAGTGCATCCCAGGGGGGGTCTGGGTGGTTTAACTCTTCGAGTATTTCTTCATCGCATTGGAAGTGACGGGAATACAAGGGGTCATGAGGAGTGATATCGGTGACGGTGGTTGCGTGGTGGCCCCCTGGTGAAGAAGCAGGGGGAACAATGTTAGGATATGGTGAGGGTTCACTCGACATAAACCATATATTGAAGTACTGAGGGGTACCCATGGTAGTTGGGTGAAAAATGTCCATAGGGGAATGAGCGGGAAAGTTGGGGGGTTGGGGTGTGAATCCTTAGATAAGTCATCTAAGAACCATGGAGGTGTTAGAAGCGCCTTGGGTTCGGGAGAAATGACATGAAGATCCGCTAGTGATGAGGTAATGTCAATTATTGACTCTGTGGGCCATTGGAGCAGGGTCAACTGGCATTGCCTATATTCAAGGATCATAGGACACTGGTATTTAAAATGAGCTAATGAATCGCAGAGAGAGCAAGGGAATCTCATACGTTCATTTACTGAAGTGGTGACATACCAAATGTTAGTGATATTGGTGGAGGAGGATGTAGCAGGACTGGGGTTGCTCTGGAAGATGCAATGTACTGCGGCTAATGTTTGTCGAAAGTGTGGCAGTGCTGGACAATGGTGGGTATAATGGCCATATT
This sequence comes from Picea engelmannii, assembly GCA_009831015.1. Taxonomy (NCBI): domain Eukaryota; kingdom Viridiplantae; phylum Streptophyta; class Pinopsida; order Pinales; family Pinaceae; genus Picea; species Picea engelmannii. The sequence continues at coordinate 88,776 of ML793102.1, forward strand.
CTAAACATATAGTACAAGAGAATTTGGTTCGCAACCCTTTACTACTGGAATGGGGGGTGGTAGTGGTAGGACTAGCCATAGTGGCGAGTGTTGGGGGAGTGTGATTGAGTGGGATCAAATTACATAACTCGGGTAGAGATGGGAAGTTGTTGGTTTGGTGTTCCTCTTTCTCACATAGTGTGCAAGGAGGTTGGATGCATGGAGGAAGTGGAGCTATGGGATCCTTTTTATTTCTCCTTCCCCCAGCTATGGTAGAGGGTTGAGTGAGTGGGGGTGTGGTGGGAGTAAGTATGGGAATCATCATGGGGATTCCTTCTTTTTTGGGGGGGAGGGATGGTCGAGGGACCATCTCTGGTGGGTGTAAATACCAAACTGGGATTGCTAACACCATATTAGGTAGGGTGAGCGTTGTGGCTACCTGAAAAGATTCAATGCCTGGTGGAGGGTAAAATAGGGGAATTTGGGTGATGGCTTGGGGAACTGTCTCCCAAACTGGAATATGTCCTTGGGGAGAGGTGGAATCGTGGACTGGTGGGGTCGACGAGTGTGCAGGAGGTTCTTGAGGGGGGGGGTTCTGCGATGAGTGGGACGTTAGATATGATAGAAGCCTCTGTAGGAGGAAGGGTATCCTCTATGCGAGTTCCGTTAGATGATACGATGCATACTTGATTGGAAGGATGAAGGAGTGGTGGTGCTCCATGGTAAGTTCCTAATAAGGATGGATCTTTAAAAATCCCAGGACCCATCTCGACGAGTGGATATGCGTCATAGCTTGTGTGAATGAGAGGAAGAATGTTATCGATGTTGGCAGATGGATTAGGCTCGTAATGTGAGACTTGGTCAATGGTAACGATCTTCCCATTATGAGGGAACATCATTGTCTAAAAGATAGAATATGCCACTGCCTTCATAGCATACATGTAGCTACGATTGAACAAGATATTATAATCGAGTGGGGCATCGATAACTTTGATGTCGATGAGAATAGTCTTTCCCCCGAGTTCGACAGGGACATTTTGGAAGATCCCTTCAGGAGACGATGGTCGCTCATCATAAGCTCGTAAGGTTACGGCAGAGGGTATGAGTTCGGGGGAACCAAGCTTCTGCCATACTTTTTTGGACATAATGCATGTAGATGCACCTTCATCGATGAACTATGATGTTCCGTATTTTTACTGGTATTTGAAAAGCGATCAAGGCGGGAAGGTGAGGTTCTCTGCTGTCAAGATCAAAGGTAATGAGTCAGGTATCTGTGGGGTCGACTCTACCCCCAAGGCAGAAAGTAAGGATTTCTGCTGAGTAGGACAAGTTTGGAGGACCTCCAACAATGACATGGCAGTCGGGGATTGTGCTAAGTCGTCTACCAAACTATAGTTATGAGCTGCCCTAGCCTGTGGGTTATGGACATTCCTGCGCAATGGGATGTGAGGGATGTGAAGCGGTGGTTCGGCGGAAGGGCGAGGAATAACTAACGGGGGTCCCGTCGGTGTAGGGTTTGTCTCTAGAGGGATAGGAGGAGAATCAACGGGTGCATGATACTGACGATTACGTGTTTGCAGAAGGATTTCTTCCTCACTAGTGAGGAGAATTGTGCGATCTGTTGGATTGTTGGGGTTGAGGTATTGTCTCACTTGAGGTGGAGGATGTTATGTGTCCTGTTGGGTGTTTATCACACCTTGATGTGGAATAGGATTCTGCATCATGGCAGGAGGGGGTTGTTGCACGTATTGTTGTGGTGCCGGCTAAGGAGCAGGCAGTGTTGGAGAATGGGGAAGACTACCAGAGTCTTTCAACCATTTGAAATCAACGATTTGGGGGCAATGATGAGTGTAATGACCAAACTCACCAAAAAGGGCACAAGGGAAGTTGGTTTTAACATTATTGTTATTTCTCCCTTGGAATTTATTATTATTTCCCCCCTGGGGGTTTTGATGCCCCTGGTTCTGGTTGCCCCCAGTGTATTGGTGCTGTTGGGGTTGATTCCCACCTTGACTGGGGTTGTTGTTATTCCTATTCCGTCCTTTGTTCTTGGCATTGTTCGACGGATGGGTTGGATTGGATGTATTCAGCTGTTCAAAATTATGGTATTGCTGAACGACAGAGGGTTGAACAAAATTCACCCCCGCATGAGGATGGGGGGGAGCCATGGGTTGTGGGGACCAATAAATGGGAAGTATGGATTCTGTGGTGGTAACGATCCATAAGGTACATAGGAAGGTGTAGTTCTTTCTCTAGAGGTAGAGGGGGTACTAGAGTTCATTTGAATAGGTGGATGTATGGGGGGTGCTGGCGGTGGTCCACTGATGGATGGAGGTATCGAAACAGGGTATGGTTGTTGATAAGGAGGTGGGGGGTAATAAGAAGTGCCCCCATATGCCGGCGTGTATTGAGGTGTGCCATACATCGATGGTGGTTGGGGTTGTGGACCGTGGTGAGTGGTGGTACCAATCAATCTGTCTGTTGAGTGAGAAATCCCAGGTTTGTCTTGGCCAAATGGCACAGGTTTTGGAAGATCAAGAAGTATAATGTATAAATACCCTAACTATGCATAGATGAGGTCATACTGTTGGGCCTTGCTAATGGATTCCTCTTCAGATTGAGGGAAGGTGGAAGCTACATCCTTACTGAGGAGAGAGACAAGTGATCTAAGAAACCAGTCGAAACACTGTTGCTTGGTGGATTCTGCTTTACACAAACTACGCCGCCTACGCCACTCGTGAATCTGGTCAGTGATATGTGTGGATGAGGTTTGTTTGAAATTAGAAAGTAGTTCTAGAATATTGTCGTGGAGGATGGGTAATTGGAAGAAGGTCAAGAATGCTTTGGCCAATGACTCAAAAGTTGCATGGGACCCTGATTTTTCTTCTGCATACCATTTGGTCGATGGGCCAGTGAGTGTGCGTTGAAATAATCGTAGTCTGATGGAATCATCCATAATTCTATTGGAGGAGCACCATAGGTGAAAGTTCATGACATGGTTGGCAAGGTCATCGCCTACCTTTCCTTCAAACTTTGGTATGTCCGAAGGTAGTTTGGTGGGCATTGCAGGCCATGTGGGATCATGCAATATAGGATCATTGGTGAGTTTGTTGAGATCTGGTATGTTGAGAGAGGCCAAATATGGCATATGTAGTGGGGAAGGAGGATTAGCTTCGACCGTGGTGTGAGTGCGTTGTGAACCTGACCCTTGAGGAGGGCTAGGTGTGTTGGTGCTTCCTCCTTGAGAGAAAGTTGGTCCCCTGCTTCCGTGTAAAGGAGAGCGAGTGAACGGATGACCTTGGGAAGTGGACCCAAGTAATGTAGAACCAAGTAAAGCTGATCCTAAAACAGTAGCACTCACAGGAGTGTGTGAAGGAGGTGTTGGTGAGTGGGCAAGACCAGACACTCCTCCTAAGATAGGAGGGAGGTTTAGCAAGCGTTGTGAACGACGGGGGTTCTGTGGGTCCCCTATGATGTCTGACTAGATGCGTGAATGTGTGAAAATAGTGGTGAGAGTAATATAGAAACAAGAGCCTTTGCGTTTGAATGTTACACAATATATATATCCAAATCAAACTGTAATCAGATGTGCATCATACATAAAATGTGTTTTGAAAAAGAAGCATATATATGGGTGAGTGGGTTTTGTCCGCGTGGGGAATCAAAAGAAAACAAATGCTCATTTCCTAGAAGATGTAACGTCCTTCCTCTTGAATAGCACTGGACCTTCCAATAGTACTCAAATGTGGGGTCTGAAGTCACTGGAAGAGAAACTAGTGAAGGATGAAATAATTGGTTATAATGAGGAGTAAAGGGGGCATATCCTGAAAGAGTTGGCGATATTTCCCAATAGCCACACAAAATCCAATGAAGGTGCAATTGCAGCCCACAATTTTCACCTGGGTAGATGTCCTAAAATTTGGTCACTAGGTACCTTGGTCAAAGTGCGACATTTAGATTTTCGGCCTAAGAAATGGGTCACGGGCTGGATCCCATCCAAGAGGTGGGTGCCTCAAGGGGGGACACACAGAACAACTGGACCTTGGCCTTTGACCCTTCACGGGTATCTCCCCGCCTTATGGTATTAGGAACACTTGACTTGGAGGATTTTCAGTTCCCTATTTGACAACTTCTATGGTTTTGACAATGTGAGAACCAGATAACGAGGAGTTATTTGGATGCCTATCCCCGAAATCCTACCTAGACTAAAAGATTTCTTTTGGCACCTCCTGTGGAGGAAAACTTAGTGATTTTTTAGAAAGATTTTAAATGTAGTTGTTTTGGGAGGTTGGAGGTGCAAACCAACCTCGTTGCTTAAAAATGGGAGTGGATAGTTTCATCAAGAAAAGGGTGGGGTCTTTTTCAGAATCCCTTTGGAGGAGACTTAATTTGACCTCCACGTTTCAAGAAGAAGCTATGTGAGTGATAAGTGACTTTTGTGTTTGAGAGAAAGTGTGCCAATTTTTAGTGAATTATATGTCACCTTGCTGCATGTGGACTTCGCTTGGTCCTTACAAGTGTTTGATTACCTAATTAACTAAGTGCCTTTGGTACAACCTTGCGTAATTCAAAAGTCCCTAGGAAGCTAGCATGTGGACATGTGGGTCCGTTACTATCCTTTTAACTCCCTATTGTGATGTAATCTAAGAAAAGTTTTGAAACTATCCTAGATTGATCATGTGGACATGTATGGGCCCGTTACAAAACCTTTAAACTTCCCTAGTGATTTGATCTAAGAAAGAAAATTTCAACACTATCCTATCTTTGTAGCATGTGGGCATGTACGGGCCCGTTACAATATTAAGATGTGTTTGAAAAAGTAAACTAAGAGGAGTCCCAAGAAGGGTTGTTGTCCTCTCCTAAAGGTTTTAATGTTCTTAAGGGGGATGAAATCGTTTCACAATATTTTTCTGATTCTCAAGATCGCTTGGAGGCGCGAGAGAAGAGCATACTAAGCGATTGTTATTCAACTTCTAGTCCCAATGCAAGTTAAATGTGATTAAAAATGATTTCCAACTTATCTTGTGAGTCAAAACAAGCCATCCATGTGGTGAACAATGAAAGCAAAGAAGGGAAATTGATTTTAACCTCCTAAGTGCCTATGTGTTTTTGACTAACCCCTTTATATGATGAGGGGACTAAGTGTGGTGCAGATTTAAAACATGCTTGAAATCATTTTTAAGAAGGTCAATGGCCTTCCCCACATCTCAACAACTTTACAATGTGAATTTTTTCACAGATGCACAGGTCGCAATGGAGACAGAGGTGCACAGAGTGCATGTGTGCGAATAGAGAAAAGTCAACGAGCGCACGTGCATAGAACAAAGCTATGATTTAGGCACATGTGCGCACGATGCACATCTATGGGCCTAAAAACCCACGCATATATGATACACGACCGAGAATGAAAAATCCAGATGGATTTTTCTCAATTCAACTTGGAATTGGCTGAGTGGCAGGTCGGCTTAGGCCAGTTAGTGTACCTGCAAGTTAAACATACTAAAAGAAGAGCAAGAAAAACCCAAATGGGGTAGCAAATTGATACCTTTCCCCAGTGGAGTCGTCAATCTGTTTCACCTCTTCTGTCACCTTAGTGAGAAAAATAGAGGTGCTTGCAAGATCAATTGGGTCTGCTGAGTAGGACAGCTGTAAGGAAAAAAGTTAGGAAAAGAAATAGAAAACAACAACTAAGAATTAAAATAAGAAATGCGATAACAACTAAATTCATGAGCATAGGGACATAGAAACAAAAAGAACCATAAGACCCATGTCACCAATGATGAGGCTGATCTATTAGTGAAGTAATACACCAAGAATAAAGGGGACTATGAGTCTCTTCTTCCTCCAAGGGAGGGCTCTTGGACCCCCACTAGCAAGCTCTTCTTACAACAAAGAAAAATGGAAAATGATGAAATAACTCTTTGCAAATCCACTCAAGGGGTGAGATGGATTGCCCAATGCAATGGTGCAAATATACTCTTGGCAAGGATGGTGTCCTCAAGAGAATAATGACAGCATAACATTACTTTGAATTCCTTGAAAAATGAAGTGCATCCATGGCCTTTTTATAGCATTCCTTTGAGCTATTGTTCAACCACTTTGTAGTGTGAAAAGAGGCTAATTAGGGCATTTCTAGGTCTTTGACCAGCCCTCCAGTCGAATCCAGTCCAGATTTGAGTGTCAAATCGGCTTGGGAGCTGAACCATAATTGGGTGGGAGTCCGACCACTCTCATAAATGTGTCGTTTCTCAAGTGCATGGATTTTTGTGATAATAGTTGCGCATCGTGTGCATGTGCGTGATTTCTGCGTTCCTGTTCCGCGCATGTGCGCGTGCCCCAGTGTTTTCATAGCGCCATTCAATTTTTCACTACATTGTATAGTTTTTGATCCTTTTATGAATGCTTTGGTGTTAATTCAGGTCCATGGATGACTTCATCACTGTTTGACGATGCTGATTTCTTGTAACCATGTGTGGACAAAATTTCAGTGATAACACCCACCTAGCCTAGGCCCCTTAGATATTTTTTAGATGCCTCCCTAGCATCAAGCTCACGACCCTCTTATCTCAAGTTGGGTTTTTTGGGTTCTCTTTCAAAAGTCAAGAAAGGTATCAGGAAGGTTACTCTCCTGCACCTCTTTGGCAGTAGCATAAGTCTCCCTTCTTACCCACTAAGATCAGGACCTCCATGGGGTTTATCAAATGCCTTCCCATCTAGATTTCCTTTGTGCAAGAGAGTTCCTTCACAACTAAATTTTCCCTTGATACCCTCTCCTTCCAACACCAGTTTCTTTCCAGCTAGCACCAAGCTCACGACCCTCTTTTGCTCCAGTCTGGGCTTCGGGTCTTATATGCTCCAGTTCATAACTCTTCGATGAGTTCTTTGATCATTATATTTCACATGCTAGTGCATTCCTTTCAAATATTCTCTTCCACAGAGACCAAATTCCTCCTCTGGTTCTCTCCTGTAAGCATAACAACTTAATCTTTCAGTTCTTATTCTGAATTGGAGAGCGTCATGTGATCTTCTTCTTTATGAATAATGGTCCTCAAACCCATTCGTCTATCTCTTCTTATTTCTTGGGTGTTTTTCTTCCCCCCTCTACGAAGGTTCTGGACCTGTCCTGTCCTTCTGCCAGAAGGAACTCAGGTCAATCTAGATCTACAAGAAGACTACACTATGTCATACTTCAGGATGACAATTTTGTTTCTTCTCATCCATTCCCTCCATGCTTCCATTCATTGGGGTAGTTGATTGTTCAACCACCATTCCTTTTCTCATTATCTGATTTTTCATTGGGATTGGGATGAGGCTTATTATTCCAAATCAAATATTTCAACAAAGAGGATTGGGTCATATTGGCATGATGAACCCTCTCTATAGGTTTTCTCACTCTTTCCTCTAGTGATATCATGACCAATACTCAAGGCTTCACCCCCACAGTCAATTTCTGGAACTATAAAAAATAATACATATACATTGTTCACATGCCATAGCATGGTAATCATAAATAATGATTTAATTACAAGCTGGGGGAAACATGGGTATTACATTCCTCCAGCTGTATTTGAAAATCCTTCAATTCTAGTGTACTCTGAGATGAACTAAGTTCGCTCACACAAATAATATCCAATATAAATAGGATAGTACACATAAATGCATATAGGATAGTAATAATATGAATGATGAGTAAATTATCAGATGATTATAATGAGAATGAGGGAACATTTATATATCGTCACATGGGCACCCTTTCATGAATAGACACATACTTTAGATTAGACATGAATTTTTATTTATGACTTGTTTAATTAATATATTTAATTATTATTTATTATATCTATTTCTATATATATTGTGTTCATAACATTTCCTTCCCCTTAAAAATGCTTTGTCCTCAAATCATACTTTATGGAAGACTTATCTCTTTCTTTGACTTGTAAGTATTGTCTCTCGATTCTTCATTCTTGATTTAGTAGTCATTGAGGAACTGATACAATAGTATCTTTTAAGCACTGAGTAGAACTGTCAAATTGTAAAGGAGTATGCCCATCCTAATTCTATATTTTGCGGATTTTGGATTTTATAGGGTTATTGGAAAAAACTTGATACATTTATACTCCCATGATAGCTTCTACTTTGACCCCCACTTGTAGTGGAAGTAATATTCTTTGGCATATCAGTTATTTGTTTCCGTTGATACATTGATTGGTTGAATTATTGACTTTTGTGATTAGGATGTTGATAAGGCATCCTTGCAACTTGATCTTTACTTCGTATACTTGTAGACATTTCTTGATTAACTTTTGGAATTGAGTCTTCTTCATACCCCTGAGTTGTTTCTACTTCGACATTTGAATACCTATTTACATGAGTTGTAAGGTTGACTAGATCTGTATTAATTCCTTTATCCAGAATTGAGATTTTTACATCTAAAGACTTCTCTAGCTCCATAGGTTCAGTCATTGTCTCTTTATCGACTATTGATGTTTTGTGATCTTGATCTTTTTGTAATGACTTCTTATCATGATTAAGACTTTTAATTTGTGTTAGTAAATCTTGATTATGCTATTTTAATTATAAAAGTTTTTTTTTGTCTTCTGACTTGACATCTTTATTTTTTATTCTAGATTCTCCTTTCTTTCATCCTTTAATATTTTAATTTATTCTAGAAAATTCTAATTAAGGTTCCTTAGGAAGGATATTTATTCCTCTTCTTTGATTAATTTCTCTTTGAGACCTTAATTTTATTGTTCCAACTTTTGAAAACAACGCTTCTTCTGCTTGGGCTTCATGATTTTTGCAAGTAGTTTCTGATTATGATTTCTTAGGAGAGAAATCTCTTCATCTTTTTCAATGATGATCTTGTCACATTCTCTCTATCGATCTTGCAACTTTTGTATTGACTTTTGGTTATCTTGAAGGATCACTTCTGATATGTCCTTCAGGGCTTCTGATGATGGAGCTTCTGAAATCGACTTCATTGTAACGTCCTGTAATGTGATTTTCTTCTTATTATAAGAAATGTCAAAAAAATTGTCCTTGTGTTGAAAATTAAAGTACGCAATGAATCTACCCAAGTTGACGTAGAATTATATCAACATTGTCTTGATACATTGACACCACATTGAATTGAACTATAAATTTGTAATCACCAATAGATAGTTGTAGGTTCTTAATTTCACATTTCTCATCGGAAAGACGTGTCATTTTCAATTATATTTGGTTCTAAAACCATTAATTGGTTCGCCAGATCGACATTAATGTGATTTTTCATAGCGTTCGTGAAAATAACGATGTTCACATTCTTTCCTTGAATAATTCCATTAACTTCTAGTAAGGAATCCACATATTTTTTTATAAGTATGAGGGAATCTTCCTTGTTTTTCACCACAAAACTCCATTTTTTTTACCTGTACCTTTTTTAAACCATTGAATATATATATAATAATAATAATAATAATAATAATATTATATATATTATATATATAATAATAATAATACTATTATTATATATATTATATATATAATAATAATAATAATATTTTACTTTTATATTTTAATCCTTGTATGTTTGGTGACTTCATAAAATTTATATTATTTACTCCACAACTTAAGTAATAGCTTTTTATTATCGACTTTTATATGGTTATATGACTACTAACTATGTCTTCTTAGATATGATTGGGATATTAAAACATGGACCATATAAACCTGATTTATTCCCCCCCTACTTCATAAATATTGTCGTTTGTTAATAGTGGAGACCCTTCTCTAAGGAGAATTAAGAAGCTTTGGATATCCCTCTTTTAAGTTCCGTAGTAGGATATCATACTTACGCCAACTCTATGATCCACTAGACAATACCCAATAATTTGGTGATGCTTCTGGAGTCACAATGATCGACTAACACTTGACTGTCGTGATTTTAGAGACGGTATAAACTAATCTTTTAATAATATATCTAAAATTGTAGTCCTTAATCCGTGTTCGCCATAATTAATGTGTGATTTTAATGACTAGTCATGACCTTTTGATTGACGTTTCCTGGGTTACTATTTGCATATACCAAATTCCTAATTAATAATACCGTTGAATTGGTTAATCCAGTGAAGAGAACATGCGCAATTCTTGGTTTTGTCGATGAATCATTTCCACAATGTTCAATTTATGGGTCAAACTGGTGGATGTTTCCTCAACTATTCGCAGATGTTTTCTAAACTATTATTATGTAAATCCCTTATAATGGTAGCCACGATTTCAATGGACAAACTATATTTTCAATATACCAATTAGATTTCAAAATTTTCCACTATAGAGATACCGTCTAAACTTAGAGACTTCTTTATTTTATTTTTAACTCTTTTTTTTGTTCTTTAATGGAAATTTGAATTTTTTTATTATTATTTTTTAAGATTTGTTATTTATTCTATATGCAACAAATGATTTCTTTTTCCTGGAATTATGAACTATAAATGGCCAATGGCTAGAGGTGGTAAAAGATCCGATTTTTTTTTTTTTGGCTAAAAACATGATTTGATCAAGGATAAAAAATAATCAGAGAAATTATGTTTTGTGGCTAATAGCTAGATCAAGACGAAGCTCTGATACCAAATGAGATGAACTAAGTTTGCTCACACAAAGAATATCCAATATAAATAAGATAGTACAAAAAATTCCATATACGATAGTAATAATAGGAATAATGTAAGTTATGAGATGATTACAATGAAAATGAGGGCCCGTTTATATATCCTCACATGAGCACCCTTTCATGAATAGACACATACTTTAAATAAGACATGGATTTTTATTTATGATGTGTTTAATTAGTATTTATTATATCTATTTCTATATATATTGTGTTCATAACATACTCATCTTATAAGGAGTCTTGGATACTGGGGTTGCTCCAGGCATCACATTTATGGAGAATTTAATATCTCTCTTGGGTGGAAGCCACAATATTTCTTTAAATACACCTTCGAACTCTTTTAAGACTGCATAATATTTGATATTGGGTACTTTATCCTTAAGTGCCTCCTCCATATGTGCTACAAATAATTGCCATCCTTTCCTGAAGTTTTTCTTCAACTGCAAGGATGTAACTTCTTTGATAGTTACTTCTCTTGGAATACCCTAAATTTTCCTCAGTTTCCCTTTCTCATCCAAGTAGGTAAATGTTGGTTTGTTATATTATTTTCAATGAAATTCAAGGTGAATTTATTGATGGTCAAAGTTGAGGTTGATCGACAACAATTTGAATGTCGAGGTTATTCGACCAGGTAAAGTCAAAGTCAAAGGTCGAGGCGGTTCGACATGGTAAAGGAATAAAAATCAAGTCAAAGACGTCAACCAAAAAGAGGTATAAAGGAGGGAATGTTGCAACTAACTCAATACCAAATGAATGACGACAATTAGTTGACTGGTAACCAACTTGTTATTCGAATGTAACAGAATCCTGAGATTGATGGGATTTGTAGGCAATGTTCTGCATAGATTTGTAATCATTTTTGGGTGTCATTTATTTAGTGGTTTTCCTGTTGTAAATCCTATAAACAAGTGTGTTGTAAGGTAGTAAAGGATGATATTGAATATTTAGAGGATGAATGGATAATTTCCAAGAGTCTGTAATTTAGAGGTTGTTGGTCATGTAGATGTAATTCAGATTGGCTACAGGGTTGTTCTTGCGTAAGAAAGAGGGTATGATGTTGATTGTGTCTTAGTTGTGAACCAAGGTTAGACATGTAACCTTTTATTCAGATTGAATAAGACAAAAAGAGAGAAGAATACTCAAGGAATGTTGGTTTTCCCAGTTTGGGTTTCCAGGGTAAAATCTCTTTGTAGTGTGTGATTGCTTTGTTATTTATGTTCTTGATTAAATTCTTCTTCTCTTTTGCTAGGTTTAGTATGGAAGTGTATATAATTTCCTAAAAAAGTGGTATCAGAGTTGTGTTAAGCTTTGACGTGTTGTAACATATCTTTATTTAACAATCTTGAATCTAAAATCTAAACCCTAGGTACAGTACATAGTGTTAAATATCATGGTAAAGAATGACGAGTAGTTCAAGAATAGAGGTATAAAAATCTAATGGAAAGAATTTTTAGCTTTGGAAGCTTGGAATGGAATATATTCTTGTAGATCAAGACCAATGGAAAATGGTCTATCCAAGTATCCAACAGATAAGAATGTCGACAAAATAATGGGAGAAACTTTAAAGAATAGCAAGAAGTATGATTCACATTTTTCTTGTAGATCTGGTAATACTGAATGTCTCAGGTGAACATTCGACCAAGAAACTGTGGGACAAGATGATAAACTTATACCAAGAAAAATATCTAGTAAATAAGTTGTTTCTCAGAAATAAATTGTATCTTATGAGAATGAGTGATGGTTGTTTGGTGACTAAGCATTTAAATTCATTTAATGCCATTTTAAGCCAATTATCATTAGAGGATATTAAAATCAATGAGGAGGATAAGTGTATAATCCTATTATGTTCTTTTCTAGACTTCTGGGATAGCTTAGTTGTGACTATAGGGAGTAATACAACCACACTAGTTCTATAAGATGTGGTTGCTTCTCTATTGTCAGAAGAAATGAGAAGAAATAACATGGAAAGATTGACCAAAGATGCTTTAGTGGTGAGAGGTCGACCAATTGAAAGAGATCAAGGAAAATTATCAGGTAGAAAGTATAATTCAAAGGGTAGATCTAAATCCTCAATTCATTTGATAAGGAGATGTTGGAAATGTGGTAAATCTAGGCATTACAAAAAGGACTATAATTTGGGGGCAATGGAAGTCAATACGAGATCCGACAAGAAGAAGTTGACTGAGAGAAATATGACCCCAGATAAGGGAGGTGATGTGTACCTAGCATCAAATAGTACACAGTCATATCAAGGTGTTTAGTTGACCAAATCAATAGCATCCTATCACATGAAACCACATAGAGAATGGTTATGCGAGCATGAACAATATGATGGAGGTGATGTGTTCTTGGGGGATGAATTAACAAAATTGTTAGATGAGGAAGAGTTTGACTGACACTGCAGGATGGGAGGAAAATGACCCTTACAGGTGTGCTAAACATTCTAGGTTTCGAAAAAAACCTGATATTTTTCAGTAAGATGAGTGATTTTGGAGTCCACACTCTATTTCATAAGGATTTTTGCAAGATGGTTAGATATGCAATGGTCTTAATGAAAGGAGTTTGGATTGGAACCCTATATAAATGTTAGGGAATGTCAACTCGACTGAATGCAACAAAATCGTTGCTCCTAAATTTGACTCAAATTCGACTCAACTCGACTTGACTCAGGCTGAGCCGGTACAAATTGAATCAACAAGACATGATAAAGTCAACTTGACCATGCTATGGCATAAGAGGATGGGACACATTGGAGAAAACGGAATTTGATATATGCACAACAAAGGTATGGTTGAAGGTTTTCCTGAATGTGGTTTAGAATTCAATTTTTGTGAACATTGAATATATGGAAAAAAAAGTTGGGTGAAGTTTCTATTTGGAGCGATGAGGGAAAATGGGATTCTAGAATTGGTGCATAGTGATGTGTTTGGACCGGTTACAGTGCCTTCCCTTGGTGGATCCATGTATTATGTCTCCTTCCTAGATGATTTTTCCAAGAAGACATGGATATATTTTTTGAGGAAGAAATCATAGGTTTTTGAGAAATTTAAAGAGTTTAAAGCTCGTGTAGAAAACCAGACAGATAAGAAGATGAAGGTGCTAAGAATTGATAATGGTGTTGAATTCTATTGAAAATAATTTGACAGTTATGCAAGCAGTATGGAATATCATGCAAAACTACCACACCATATACCCCACAACAAAATGGAGTCTTTGAGAGAATGAACAAAACATTGATGGACAAGGAAAAGAGCATGTTGAGTGGTGCTGGGATCACACAATAATTATGGGTGGAGGCAGTCGAAACTGCAATATATCTAGTGAATATGTCTCCTTCATCAACGCTAGTTGACACAACTCCACATGAGGTATGATCAGGTAAGAAGCCTTCAGTTTCACATCTCAAAATATTTGGATGTGATGCATTTGTGCATGTTCCCAAGGAAAATAGGAGCAAGTTGGACAAGAAGGCAGTCAAATGTATTTTCATTGGACACAAAGAAGTAATGAAATGATAAAAGCTTTGGGATCTTGCATTAAGGAGAACAATGTAAAATTGAGATGTGGTCTTTAGAGAAGTCATAGGTAAGTTCGAGCGTAAGGAAATTGTTCAGACTAACAATAATCCTAAGATGATGCAGTTTGAACTAAGGAAGGAAGAAGTTTCTTCAGATGAGTCGAATGAATCAAGGTAAGAGGTGGAACAATAGACTCCAGTGGTAAGGATATCTTAAAGAGTAAGAAAAACAGTCGAAAGGTATAGTCCTCTCAACTTCCATTCCACATTCATGTTAATTTCCATCAACGATGAACCTAAGTAGGTTGGTGAGGTAGTCGACTCAGCAGGGGGAAAAATATCGAAGGACGCCATGGTCGAAGAGATGGAATCCTTGCACAAGAATGAGACATCGGACCTAGTCAAGTTTCCATTGCATGAATCCCCTCTTCCTCCTTGGGAGGGATCTTGAGTTCCCTAATAGAGAGCTCTTCTCTTCATGCAATGGAAAGTAAAAATGATGAAGAAATACAATGTCGATTCTCTGAAGAGGTGAGTGGAATATCCCTTGCTATAGTGCTTGAATGATTCAAAGAGAAAAGAGGATTATCCAAGAAGAATTGTTGCATCATAAAAATACGTTGAAGTTCTTATTTTGTATCACACCCATGGAACATATTTATAGTGTCCATTCATGGCAAGATACAACTGGTTCATAGTGTGAACAAGGGGCCTTTTAGGGCACTTCCTAGCCCTTGACAAACCTCCAAGATAGATTTCTCTCAGCTATGAGTGTCAAATCGTGTTGGGGGTTGGAATGGATGTGGTTGAGAGGATGACAAGATTCATAAATGCATTGTTCATGAGAAGTGCACATCTTTTCTCGTAGACAGTCCCACATCTTGTGCGCACTTCCTTTGGTGAATTTGCACACTTTAATTTTTGAACCACGTATATAGTTTTGTGCATTTTTGATGGATTTTAGTGTTGTAGGTGTACTAATTGTTGTTTGAATTGATGTATTTCTTCAACTGTTGTTTGTAATGTTGCGAACGATTTTTTGATGATAATTGATGTCGCTTGATGTGTGAGGTTAGGAGCATACGTATAGCTGAAATACATCAATGTTTCTTTTGATGATGGTGCCATTGTGTCGAAGAGTGAAGAGAGGAACTGCAAGAGAGATCTACTAGAGGGAGAGGGAAAATTGTGGGAATGAAACCATTCTCTAGGAAGAAAAAAAAATCTGTATACAAACGAGGTGGGCATGCCCCATGCTCGTGCCATGAAACCAAAATGTGGGACTATAACTGAAGATGTATGATGATGTAGATAACTGTAGCACCCTCGAGGGTGGTTGATAATGAAAGATGAAAGTTCTAAATGGTGAACAAGATTTGAAGCGAGTAAAGGATGATGGTAAGAAGTGGCAATGACTTGTAGGCATTGATGGCCTATCAAATTTAGAGGTCTTTGACTGATATAGAAAACTGTAACAATCGCATAGTAAAAGCACCTTAACATGAGAGTATGTTGAAGTCGAATGTTATGGCAGTTAATGAAATCAGAAATAAATGATGACTCTCCTTATGTCATCTGAGACTCCTCATTGAAAAGTTAATGAGAGACAAGATACTACTGCCCTTCTGGAAACTGTGTTGATGTCGACAAGAATGGAGACACGATGTTAAGAAGCAAAATGGCTTCTTGAAATCCACTGAGTAATAGATGATATTAGGTACTGATGAGTAATCCTAGATGAAGTCAAGCTGCTATGGGACTCAAGGCTGCCCTTGGTTGGGGTGTTGAGGGATGATTGGTAGCAATCATAAAACTGGATCTAGTGTTAGGGGGATGACTAGATATGGGGTTAAACTGTGCCAGAGGCTAACAAAGTGGGAAAACTCAGAGATCATGGGTACATGGATTTGGGATACTTGAGGTTTGTTAATGATGTCGATATGAAAAAAGGGTGGATACCCCAACCAAGAGAGACATGGGTTGGTTAGCCAGGTAAAAGAAGGCCATCGAGGATAACAACTAAAAAAGCTATGTATATGATGCAAACAAGGGATTTATACAATTACCAAATAAATAAAGAATAATTTGGGTTGATTATATAGATAAAGAAACAGGTGCCCTAGTGAAAGATGTCTTGGCCTATTTAGAGCACAAGTTTGTGAAAGAAAACTAGTGGAGGGTGGGGGCCCCATGGGTGGATTTTTGTAATAGGTGAATGGATGGAGGGCAATTGGCACATGGGAAAAATGATGGTGGATGAGATGGAGGGGTAATGGAATTGTGGGGGTGCAGTCAATAAAACCAAGTGTAGAATGATATGACCCAGGGAGTCCATTGGGAATGTTATCAATATGATAAGAAGAAGCACGGGGTTCATTCTTAGAAGTGCAAAATACTATCGGGACTCCCAATACTAGGGGGTGAAATCAACATGAGTGTCAAGTTGCCAAGGGGAACTATGAATGGGACAACTCATGTGGGGGAGAGTGCTATCAGTTGATAGTACCAAAATGTGGCAGAGGTAAAGATACTGCAGATATGGATGTAGGGACCCTAAAGGAAAATGTCAGAGGGTGTGACTGGGATATGCAATTATTTACAGAGGGAGTAATTGCATGCTAGTGTTGAACATATACCTGAAGGGGATGTAAGCTTTTTGAATAGGTACCTGTACAAAAAAAACAAATACCCGACATGAAAAATATTTGATGATAAAGAACATATAACAAATATTTGATTAAAACTGTAAGTGAGCATGTGTACCTGAATGTGGCATGGAAAAAGTGATCCTCCTGGGAGAAGTGTAGATGAGAACCTAGGGAATATGAATGTGTAGATGGAAGGATCAAGATCTCGTGGATGAGAATGGATCAGAAAACAGAGGCTCTGGGCTCTTGTAACATAGTGGTGAATTTGGGAAAAAGGGCCTATATATGGATGGTGGGTCCACAATGTCACCTCATTTGCATCGACATTATTGTTGATCTGGCGAGAGAGCTATGAGGTGATTTGGAGATTACATGAGTGTGACTACCGATCCAGGAGTTGTGAGAGACAATTTAGTGACCTTATCATCCTGCATTTTTTGAATTGGATGGATGTTAGGTAGGGGCTTTACGGAGGGTTGTACAGGGGTTTTTAAGGTTAGGGGTCCACTAGTGGACGAGAAAAGGGGGAATACCCGCACATGTGTGTGCGGGTACTAATTGGTTTCCCGCACATTATGTGTGGGTTTTTACCAAAAAGTCATGCATTCCTGAATGCACAGTTGTTTTGAGAAACCTTGTGCATAATGTGTGGCTGTGTAGCTAACAACCACGCATTTGGGCATGTGGGTAGAGTAGACATGCATGCATTTTTCGCGCCTCTATGGTGGACAACTACGCACCAATGCATGACTGTGGGTGTGAAAGTCGTGCATTAGTGCACAATTATTAGATAAACAGTCACACATAGATGCACAACTGTATGGGAGAAAGTCGTGCACTTTGTGTAGGTTAAGGGGTGTATGGATTTTGATGGATGATGTGGCTAATCAGGTGTTTTTGGGTGAATGTAGGTGATCAACAAAGTCTTGAGTACGATGCCGGTCCACTGGAGAGAGCGGGACTGGGACTGATTGAGAGAGGCTATGAGGGAGAAAATTGGAGTACATAGACACTTGGAAGCCTATTGTTTGCTAAAGTTTTTCAATTGTCCTTTGATACCATCCCATGAGTTTTTACTCTAGTTTTTTATTTGGATGTGGAGCATTGACCTGTAGTGCTTTGTTGTCACATATCCACTATGGAAATCGATTTTTTTCGTCGATTTCTCAACAATCAGACCCCCAAAATGTCTACGGAGGTCTAGCGTAAGCTAGCTCTTCCCTCGTCTATTCCCATAGGATCGCGGGTCACGACCACAGGTCGAACGAATATGGCATCCTTTCGCTCTTCACGAGTCAGTGCTACCAGAGCGTCGAGTCTTTCGACTCTGTGAACCTCGACACAGCGAAGCGCCGAACCCCGAAAGGGCTGGCAGGTACAAGTTTCTTGTTTGGGTCTTGTCCTCGTGACCACCTTCCATGACCACGTGCTTAAACTGGAAAATCCCTTACCGGACTTTCACGATTCGGGAAATCACGACGCATGAATTCTTGTCATTTAAATATCCGAATTCCGATATGGAAGTTCGTGTAAGAGATCGATGGCTCTTAAGAGTGTGGATCCAACGATCCACAAGATTTCAGATCTTTTCCCAAAACTCTAACCGCTCACCACGCATCTCCTCTGATGGACGGTCCAGATTCTGTCGATACTTCTCTTTTCTATTATCAAGCATGTCGATATTTCAGGTATCGGGATTTCTCCATTTGGGAAGGCAAGGTTTCTTTCCCTTTGGTTTCTCGAATGACGAAATGCTGAAACGTTGACTGACATCCACGTGTCCTTTCGATGGACGACGACGACCTTCAGCCAAGATCAACGGTCATGATATTTTTGGGATGATCAACGGTCATGATCAAATGATCCAGGTGGATATCGGTGGCCACCCACCTTCTCCAACTGGCCCAAAACATGTTTCTGGCAATTTTGGTAATTTACTATTTTTAGCAGTTTTTTCGGGTCCTGAACTTCCAGAGCCATTTTGAGGCCCTAAACGATGTTTTTTTGGGTACGTTTCTCTCACAAAATAGCATCTAAGATGCTATTTTGTCTCAAGTGTTGTAGGCCTCGAATAGATCTTTCCAAAGAGCTATCATATGCCTAAAACAGAGATCGTATGCAAAAGTTATGACCCTGGGAAGTTGATGCACCAACTTACCCAAACGGGGCCCACATGACTTTTGGCGCTTCATCTCCTAGGGTTAGGTTTTTGGATGTCTAGGACTTTTGGCATTCCCGTTTATTGTAAAAAGGCCTTCAGAGCCTCATTGTAACCATC
>ML793102.1:118907-204954 GCA_009831015.1 Picea engelmannii
CATCACGGGAGGCAATAGTAGCACTGAGTTGTTGCACTTCTTGTTGGGTCTCAAGTAAACCAGATTGCAGGGTGGTGAAGCAAGACTCTAGTTCTTGGTTACGGGTATGGGCCATGATGATGGGTGAACTGAAAAGGGAGCGGCGGGGTCAAAATTTTTTTGCAGAAAATTGAGATGGATGAAAGTGATAAGGGAGAAGAGATGAATCTAATGGAATAGGTCTCAAATAATGGGGAAAAATGGGTGAACTGAAAAGGGGGTGGGTGGGGTTAGAAATTTTTGCAGAAAAATAATATGGATGAAAATGATAAGGGAGATGAGATGAATCTAATGGAATAGGTCTCAAATAATGGTGAAAAAATTTTCAGATTTTTTTTTTTTTTACAGCTGCGGGGTTATGCTTTGATCTGAAGAATGATGCAGTGCTAAAATCCCCAAATTCTGAACTAGAGAGTATTTACCTTAGCAACTCGAACATAGATGTGAGTCAAATAGATCTCACCAGTTTAATTTGTTTATGTTCCCCAAGGGTTAGGTATTCAAGGGTTCTACAGACAAGGGTTTGCCCTGTGCTATAGCTCTCTGATATACGTACGGGGTCCAACAGTAGTACTCGGCCCAATATATCAGGGCACTAACTAAGGAGGATAGACCATACCCTTATCCATACTACCCGACTACCCAGGTACTAGAGAGTATCTTCCTGAGTGTTGTTCTCGGTGACACTATAGCAGTCCGGTGACCGATAGGTTTATCTAAAGAGGGCTTCAAGAAATCTAGGCCGATTCATACACAAGTGATGTCTGATGCGCTACCACTCGAAGGGGTACCAACAGGGGTTACAAGGGTGGCCAATAGATGTGCGCTTAAGAACCACTTGTATATCTTGCGTGTATGAATCCCACAATCGTGGGTTTATGTGCGTAACGACAGATCTCTGTGGCTTAAAGACGCTGGAATACATCTCTACCCTGGAAAAAAAATACCCACAATTTCTGCCAAGGAAAGTTCTTTGATACCACTTGCAAGATACCAGATATATAAAATATGCAGAACAGAAATGAAATGCTAGAAATGACAGAATAACAGTAAAATATCCAGCATAATCTTCACAATACATAGAAATGATATATGAAATAGCAACAGAAATAGCACTTTGAATCAAATAGCAATGTTCACAGGCCTCTTTGAGGGGGCAACCTCCAGTCGAGCAGCGCTCTGTTACAATAATCTCCAAGCTAGGGTTTTCATACCCTCGACTCTTATTTATACTAATATGTCTATTAAGAGAAGCATCCAGGGGAAGATCCTTCTAGAAGCGGAAGCTTCTATTAGGTCTTCTTACATCCGCCTTATTCTATTTTATTGAAAGGTATTATTAATATTGACCTTTATTACATCCGAATACATTGATCTACCTATGTGCGGGTTAGGACCTTAACACATTGTTGAGCTATAGGACAACAAGATGGGAATCTAATAGAATGCTAAGGTGACGAATGTGGCGGTGAGTGGCCTCGGCGAGGAGACCAATGGCGACATAATATTCAGCTTGGTAGTGTGGTAGAGCCTAAGCATATGCCACTGGAATGGAGTATTATATGTGAGGTGGTATAGAGGGCCCAAGAGGCCGAAGTGAGATTCTGGGTCTAGCGGCTGGCACCATCATTGTAACAAATGTGGTAGGCTGATGGATGATGCATCTATCAATAACACGGGTGATAGATAAGACATGAGGAGTGGTGGCAGTAAAGAAGACTAAAAACTCTACAAATGTGTACAAAGAGAAACCTAAGGTAGGGGGCTATGCTTAGGCGGAAAAATTATTCAAGTACAACTCGTTGACGGGTTATTTGAGAAGGTATCCTTCAGGAGAGGCCAATATGTAGGCACCTTTAGTGAGTAAATGTTGGATGATGAAGGGATCGTTCCATAATGAATCAAATTTTCCATGGATTAGAGTGTCGTGGGTGATATAATAGGATAACATGAGATCACCTTTGTTGAATGCACAAAGGTTGACATGGCAGTTGAAGGTGGATTTGGACCATTTTTTGGCTACCTCATTGTGTTGTAATGAATAGCTATGATATTCATCAAGTGATTCTAAGTTCAACAAGCACTTCTCCATTGGAGCAGTGTTAGGTAAGAGTTCTATGGCAGTGTGTAATGTGGGGATTTCACACGCTATAGGGAGGGTGGCTTCGATCCCATGGACAAGGTAGAATGGTGTAAAACCGATGGAAGTTTTGACTGTCGTGCGATAAGCCCATAAAGAGGAAAACAACATATGAAGCAAGTTGTTCTTATGTTTTTTGATGATGCATTGTAGCATGGTTTTGATGACTTTGTTGACAACCTCAACGTCCCATTGGACTGAGGGTAGTATGGGGAGGAAAACTCATGGGTGAAGCCTAATTTTTAGGAGAGTTCTACAAATATCTTGTTCTCAAAATGTTTACCATGATCTGAAACTAACTGTTTTGGGGCTCCGAAGAGGGTAATGACATGGTTGAAGAAAAAACATGTTGTTGTGTCATCAATGTTGTTAAATGTGGGCATGGATTCGACCCATTTGGTAAAATAATCCACTGCCATGACAATGTAATTGTGTTCATTACTGGATGGAGGATGGAAAGTCATGAAATATGTGCCCCATTTATAAAAGGGGCCAACTTTGATTACTAGGTGTAGAAGAACTGGTGGAGATTGTGGTTTGTTTGCATAAAGCTGACATTTATCTTATCGCTTGATAGTGTGGATGCAATCAAAAGTGTGCCAGAAGTATCCTGCGTGAATGACTTTTTGGGTGATGGACATACCCGAGAGGTGACCTCCGCAAGCGCCACTGTGGAAATAATTTAAGACTCTGTCAACATCGTCGATGGTAAGACATCACCAAAGGATGGTATCAACTCCAAGTCAGTAAATAATTTCTTTGATGAGGAGGTATTGAGGAGCCTAATGGAGAATGCATCGATGGTCATCTCGAGAGAGGTGAGACCCAAAGTTTTGTGTATGAAGGTAGACGAGAAGGTCTCCATACCAAGGGTCATTGGAGGGGATGAAGAAGATGTGTTCATGAGGGAAATACTCATTTATGGGGGAAGCTTTGGCATCTGAGGGAAAATCCATAATGAATTTGTCCAGGACAAGAGATTTCTTTCTTTTGGGAGTAGAGAAATCTAGATCATATTCATGAAGGATAACGATCCATCACACAATTTTTTCATTGATTTTATGATGGTTGAGTAAGTACTGCATGGGGTTGGAATATGCTACGACCTTTGTAGTTCAAATCAGAATGTAATGCCACAGTTTTTGGACTGCAAGGAAAACTTCTAACATCGTATTTTCATCATGATTATATTTCAAGGTTAGTCCTGAAAGGTTTTTACTGATGTAGTAAATCACATCTTCAGTCCCATCATCCCTAATTGGACGAGGAATCCTGAAACTAAAACAACAGAGGCTAATAAGTAGAGGATGCAATCTCGATCATAGTCTAGGGGACTAATCAAAAGGGCATTGGATAGGGCGGATTGAAATCATCAAAATTGGTTTGAGCATGTTCATCCCATCAAAATGGGATTTCATGACACGATAAGTGGAGAAAACCATGTGCGTGAGTGGTGTAGTCTACGAAAAAGCAATGTAAAAAGTTATCTTCGCCTTGTAGGTTTTGTATTTGGCGTAAATTCTTAGGTGGTGGAATTTTTGTGATAGCTTGGACCTTGAGGGGGTCCACAGTAATGCCATGTTGGGGGACAATGAACTTGAGGAGGCACTCGACAGTAACACAAAATACACACTTTAAGGGGTTCAAGAATATATTATATTGGCAACATCGTTGGAAAACGATGCATAAGTTGTCTAAATGATGGTTTTATTTTTTTCTATCAGGCAGTAAGGTCATCCAAGTAAGAGAGAATGATGCAAGAAAGATGATGAAAAACGTAGATCATGGCCCATTGAAAAGTAGAACGAACATTTTTGAGTCCAAAGGGCATGACATGATAAGAAAAGGTAACCCAAGGGGTTGTAAAATAGTTTTCTACCGATATGCTGGGTGGATTTGAATTTGATTGTATCCAGAGAACCTACCCATAAAGGATAGTGCCTTGTGGCTGACACAATCATCAATTATTTGGTCGATGAAAGGGGTTGGGAAGTTGTCTTTGGGACAAGCATGGTTAAGGTTGCGAAAGTATGTGCAAACAAAAATAGTTCCCTGTTTTTTGTTAACGGGGACATGGTTGGAGACCCAAGAAGTGTACGCAATGGGGTAAATGAACCCAACAACGTGTACTTTTTCAATTTCGGCTTTGATAGACACAACTTTGGATGGATGTAGGGAGTGTTTCTTCTGACAAATATGGGAGATATCTGACTATGTGTCGATTCGATGTTTGACTATAGAAGGATTGAGGCTAGACATCTTCGTATATGACCATGAAAAAATATCTCGGTATTCCTAAAAGAGAGTTGTGTAAGCAATGATTTCTTCAGGGGAGCATGCGACACCAATGGTGATCTCTTCTATGATGCATGGTTTAATGGAAATTCCAATTTTTATGGTGGGGGATATTTTGGCCATGTTTCCTTCTTCAAAAGCATCAGGGGCAGGAATAGGGTTTTTGAACTAGTCAATATGCCCTGAAGGAATAAAATCCTTGGTTTCGAATGCACATAGGGAGGCTTGATCGGAGGGTGAAAGACCTCTTGTGAGAGAAAAAGTGCTCGATGATGGAGCACATTCCATGGGAAATCAGGGGTATTTAGTTCCTCTAAGATATCTTCGTCGCAATGGAAAATGTGAGAATACAGGGGATCCTGGGAGATGGTAGGGGGAATCGTCAACAAGCCAGTGTTATTGTCTTCAAGGGATGAGGACGTAGAAGGGAAATCATGTACAGGGTGTGATGGATCACTTGACATAAACCAAATTTTATGATACCGTGGATGGTATCTCATTCACGTGGAGACTAACAAAGAAATATAACGAATGTCAGTAATGTGAGCAGCAGTAGGGAGAGCCCTAGAGGGCTCAGGAAGGGATGTGTGGCATACTGCAACTAATTTTTAACACAATTGAGGTAGAGATGGGAAATGATGAGTGTAATGGATGTATTTTGAGAATATGGCACAAGCTAAATTGGTTCATAACCCTTTCTTGAGTGTGGTTGAGGACTCCGTAGTACAAACAGAGGTACTTGGATGAGTGGTAATAAATGGGGTTTCTTTGGGGAGTTGGATAATATTGTTTAACTCGTGAAGAGTAGTACATATGTTAGTGGGGTGTCCTTCTCTTTCGCATAGAGTGCAAGGAGGTTGAGATCGAGGAGGGAGTGGAGTTATGGGCTCGTTCTTCCTTCATCTTCCCTTGGTGGTGGTGGTGTTGCTGCTAGTTGGGGGTGGGGGTGATGTTGTAAGAGTGTTATCAGATAAATCAATAAGTGTAGACACTAACAGATCTCCCTAGATCTAGCTGGATCTAGAACAAAACATGACAGGACACGACTCTTTCCCTAAGTTGTAGTCAATGAATCTACTAGTAGGAAGGAATGAGTGGCATACCTTTATATCGCTTTCTTAGGTCTCTGTTGTTCCCGCTTCACTCCGGTGCTCTTCTAAAATCACATCCAAGACAACAAAAACCAACCAAAGTGAATATAGCAAAGTATATTCAATGTCAACCTATGCATATGATCAAGGAGTTATGCAATAAAATAAGAGTAATTTTATGGGAAAGGGACATGTTGTTGTATTATATTAAATGAAAGTAGAAGATACAACCAGATCGCATTGATGTCGCAAGCTTCCTTTCAGTGTCCCTTGGTTCCAACACACACACTTGCTCTATATTTTCATGAAGAAGGTCCAATACAACTTGGTGGACCAAATAGTGTCCTCAAGCTTCTGTCCAAGTAGGGTTCTTCACACAATTATTTCACCAATTCTTCATTCAATCTTGCTTAACCTTTTCCATGAGAATCCTTTCAATATATAGGAGAAGGAGATATGGTTACATGGATGAGGATGATCCCACTAAATCTGAGAATTCACTAGGATGCCAACCATGTGAATGCCAACTCCTTTTCAAGTTTAAAAATAGGATCACACCCTATCTATAGAGCAGATTGCGAATAGTTCGCATCCCAAGTGTATGTTTCCTGTGAGAATGAAGGATTATTGAACCCTATAATATAGGCAGCCCATGAACTAATCTTAAAAATGTTCTTTTGGAAGAAGACAACAGTCACTTTTCTCAGGAAAAAAGTCCTTGTGGGAGCCTAAGTACATCACTAATAGAGACATCACCAAAGTGACCAAGATCATGTGTAACAGAATTCCCCCCAAAGTATGAGGATGGAACTTGTGACAGCCGAAATACTTTGTAAACTACGTGTGTGTGTCAGAAACAAGGAGAACACCTAATCGAAAACCTATAAACAACCAAGCATCTGCAGAATATAATACCAATTATGAGGTAGGCATTCCCATGCTCAGATCACAAATGAGTGGAATCATAAACGTAGGTCATGGCCACCAATCATACACCGTGGATCCATGTCGTCAAACATGATACATAGCCACCAGGAATACACTGTGTATCTATGTGAGAAGACTCAAATTACGACATAGCCACGAGACATACAAAGTGGATCTATGTGCCTATACAAATTATATATACTCCATCACAGCCTAGATCAAAAAGATGAGACCCAGAGTCTTCACTCCCGTTACCTGAAAGTACGAATCTAGCCATGTGATTACATGTGTTGAATTCGAACATGGTAGAAACCACTTGATTATCGTTCATTGGTGAAAACCGTTAACAAGTGAGAGGGAAATCACCATTTATGTCAATGACTCCCAAGGTACCAAAGTACTATCCAAACGAATGTGAAAAAATGAGCTGAAGTCGAGCACTCGGCGAAATATCTCGATCAAGGATCAATGATGTGAAACCCCTGTCGAAATAAAAGAGACCTGCCATTAAGGCATGCAAGTTCCAAGGTACTAAATGATTTCTAAGTGTTATTTCCAGATAATGAGTTGTATTCAATGGAACAAGACTCATCATAGGAGGGCCTTGATGTATCCCCCATCAATGAAATGAAACAAGTAACAGATTTTGAGGGTGAATCAAAGTATGAACAAGGGTTGAAACGAACACAGGGAAGGCCGACATGGTAAGAATGGACAATTGCAGATGGCTAACTCAATAGAGAGATTTTTTGAGCTTCTCTTGAACATATGAATGACATGAATAAGGACTTGGAAGCACTGACTCAAAGACAACCCAAGATATGACCTTGTAGCAAGTCGAAGGAGAGACAAGTGGATTTCCCAACCCAGATTCAAATGATGATTAGGGGGTGTCATGTTCAAGAGAGACGCTGACTGCCATTAATATGAATACGAAAACACATCCCTTTCATAAAATTTCCCCCACCATTTCTGGTGAGTACCTCTTTATTTTTACACAAGATTGAGGAGGATAACATATGCTTGTTGATGTAAGCTCATCCTTTGGATGAGTCCCTCAGAGTATATTTAAATAACCCTAGGAAGGAGTGGCTTGGTCCCATATGGGCCTTTCGATGTTTGTTTTACCAGTCCGAAGAAATAAAACTCGGGTGTTATTCATGTTTTGAGAGTCTGAAAAACACTTAAAGAGAACTCTCCTAGTTCCTTTTTCTTAAAAGAGGTCGATGAGACCGAAAAAGTGATAAACTTTCACTCGTCGAACGTTTTCTTCAAATACTTTAACAATCGTGAAGAGAACAAGATTGCTCGACAATATTTTCGTCTTTATGGAGCGTGAAAATAGCTTAAAGGATACTCCCTTAGGTTCGTCATTTTGTTGTTACCATGACGAGTATGAAAAGACAAGAAAAAGTATACTCAGTTACATTCTCATATATTTTTGAGCGTGAGAACGAACGAAGACTAAGCTCGAGGTTTTTTCTACAAAAACCCTAAAAAAGTATTTGTATATGCAAAAAAAAGAAAAAACACCTGTACCCCCTTGTTCAGACTTCAAAGTTATCATATTTGTGGAAAACCATACTCACAAGGCTATTAGACATTAGGTTTGATAAGAAAAACAATAAAAACAATATAAAAAATCAATAAAAAAAAAGTAAAAAGTGAATAAATATGGGTAAAAAGGGCTTTTTACCATTTCATTGTGATTTTGCCAAAAACTTGTCCAACATACTTCATTTACCCCCAAATTTCTTTGCTCGATTACGGGAGGCACAAGCAATCATTCGGCGAACTGTTTCATGCAACGAGGTAAGCTCTTGATCCTTCAACTTTCCATAGTTTATGTTTGGTTTTTATTGGCAATGTTTTGAGTTTTTAAGTCCAATTTAGGGTCGACCATGCACTCAAGCATTCTTGCAGGCAAGCCTTGTGGGACCTCTAGCAATTAAGATTCTCCCAGGTGGCCTTTAGGGTACCTGCGAAAATCTCACACTATGCCAAAGTCTCACCTGCGAGGGCCGAAACATTGATTTTAAAGTTAAGTTTTTCTCAATAAAAATTATGCAAAAGTTTGAAACAAGTTGTTGACTCTTCTCTCATGGATCTTGTGCAGGTGTTTGACCATCACAATGTTGGAGTGGAGATAAAGAGAACATGAGGAAGATGATGCCATTGCTGAGAATGACCTGGGTACAGTTGTTTCCCTTTGAGATTGTGGGCTCTTGAAATTCTTCAGGCTTCCGGGCATGAGAGCCCAACTCAGATTGTTGGAATACCTAGTCCATATGTGGGACATGGACCAATAGTTATTTCACATGGGAGTCCATACGCTGACCACAGATATAAAGGATATCTATTTTCTAATGGATTTGTCATGATGTGGATACCATGCTACTTTGACCACTGGCCGAGGTGGCAGACTCCCTATGAGTGAGTATTGCCGCCAGTATTGTGCTCCTGAGACAAAAAGAAGCAAGGGTAAGGTTTCCATTTAGGGGGTCCAAGACTTGACCCTATGGACCATCTTGTTCACTATTTCATGCATGGCTAGGAG
The DNA here is from genome assembly GCA_009831015.1 of Picea engelmannii. Taxonomy (NCBI): domain Eukaryota; kingdom Viridiplantae; phylum Streptophyta; class Pinopsida; order Pinales; family Pinaceae; genus Picea; species Picea engelmannii. The sequence goes on from ML793102.1 coordinate 127,957, forward strand.
CATGGCTTTGCACATGGCTCTCCAAAGTTATTTCCAATACACCATAGAGTACACGAAGCCTCAGGTCTTCAACTGATCGGATGCCGTTCTCCATAGTATGAAGAGACAATTGACGAAGTACATAAAGGGTAACTTGAAGAAGTTTGGGTACATATCACTTTTGGTGTCATTCTTCCTCGAGAGGGTCCCACTGCTATGATTAAAGGTTGATTGGGGTTTACCGACCCCATGGGATCTGAGGATGCTGAGGTGGTGCATCCTCATGGCTCGACACATAGCAGGGCCTATCATCAAGTATAATGATTTATTTTTCATCTGGTTGCGGCCCCATATGCCGATGATTAACGACTACACATACACTAGTTTGGATTTCTGAGGGGATTCGGATTTGGCGCTGCCTGAGGATTCTTAGTGGGGTGACCTAGGTAAGAAGTACACATTTTGTTCTTTTTAAATGTTTTTTCAATTTTTATCATATGAAATGTTTTTGTGTTTATCCAAGAACTAATCCAAAAATCTCTTTTTGATGACACAGATGTGGGGCCATATCGACCTCCAGGAACATCTCCTATTCAATGACAAGGAGAAGCGGCTCCAGTGGTGAGATGAGATGCCGAATACTATGAGGCAGTAGAGAAGAACTTGGAGGGGTTGACCGCAGACATCCCATACATTGCTATTGGGGAGATTCCGAGACGTTATAAATGCCATACTGTGGGCGTATCTGAGTCTCTGAGCCGACTACTTTGTAGGGTAGCCCGAGAAGTCCTGTGTTATCATGAGTGTCATTTGTGATGATATTTTGTAGAAGCTATGGGATTTGTATTTTTGATATTTTGGTCCTTGGACATAAGCTTTTTGTAAAATATTTTGATCGTTATATACATATATACGGTTTCTATCGAGTTATATTGTGTTGTGTTATACATGTAATGTGTGATTGGTTTATAAATGTCCCAAATGTCTGTCTAGCACATAGTTAGCTAAATCATCATTCAATGTATTTAGACATCTAGGAATGTGTTGATACTCAATATAATCAAAATAATGTTCCAAGAGGAAAATTCGTAAATATACCTGTAATAAAGTAGGACTTCGAATAGCATAGACATTACTTAGTTGTAGTACTACTAGCTGCGAATCGAGTTGTATAACCAGGTGGCGGATATCAAGTGAAATAGAATAAATTAACAATTCAATGATGGCGCTGTATCCCGCAATATTATTGGTCGCACGACCAAGGCACACACCTCACAGACTGATAAGTTCATTTGTAGGTGTGTAAATTGCCCATGCAGTAGAAGCAAGATTATGAGTACTATGACTAGCGCCATCGATGAAGTGAATGTGGGGTAGAAAATACTCGGACATCTGGAAACCAAGCACAACGTAAGATAAGTGGTCGGGGGCAGAGACCAAATAACAAAAAAGAATACTAAAGTAACACACAAAAAGTATGATACAATAAAATACAAGCACTCATGCATAGGTGATCTTAGGTATAGTACTTCTTTAAGTACAACTGATTTTTGGGTTCACTCAAAGGGATACCGTCATAGTCCACCAACTCGTAAAATCCTTTCTCCAAAACTCATTTGACGATATAAGGACCTCACCACATAGCTTCAAATTTTTTGGCTCCTGGCATATCCCGATCTTGTTCGTAAAGGAGAACCAGATCACCTTCGGAGAAAATGCGTGGCCTGACATGTTTGTTGTATTGGGTTTTGATGCATTTCTTCTGGGATTCTATAACTAGGGTGGCATCGTGATGGGTTTCGTCTATATGCATAAGATACAATAGACGTTATTATTCGACATAAGTGTTCGGGAGAAGGTTGACGACTAGTTTTAGGGAGGGTATCTCACATTCAATCGGCAAGATGGATTTTAGACCATAGACTAACTGGAATGGTGTAAACCCGGTAGCAGAATTAACGGATGTACGGTAAGTCCACAATGTTGAAAACAACATCATGTGCCAAATTTTTTTGTGAATCCCTATCATTTGTCAAAGCATGGTAATGAGGACCTTGTTTATTGCTTCAACTTGGTTGTTGGCTTGTGGGTAATAGGGTGTTGAGTTTTCATGGAGAAGGCCCAACTTTTCAATGAGTTCAAACATCAGGAAGTTTCTAAAGTGGCTACCATGATCAGTAACGATAGCCCGAGGAACACCAAAATGAGCAATGATGTGATTGAATATGAATAATGTTGCAGTCCTTTCGGTATTGTCGAATGTTGGCATTGCCTTGGCCCATTTTGTAAAATAATCTATGGCTACAATAATGTATCCATTCCCCCCAACTGAGTGAGGGTGACATGTCATGAAATCGATACCCCATTTTGCAAAAGGACCAATGGAGACCATAGGGTGTAGAGGAGCAGGATGTGACTATATTTTATTGTTTTAGGTTTGGCAAGCATGGCATTTTTGGATGACAACTATAAAATCATTGAATAAAGAAAGCCAAAAATACCCTGCCTATAAGATCTTCTAGGCAATAGCATACCCAGACATGTGACCACCACAGGCTCCAGAATGACAGTCATTCAGGGCTTTCTCAGCTTCATCAAATGTGAGGTAACGTCGAAAAACAAAGTCAATCCCACGACAATAAAGGGTATCACCGAGGATAATATACTGACATGCTTGGTAGCATATTCAACGACAGTCAGTGCTAGAAAAATTGGGGCGAAAAGTCTAGGTCTAGAGATATATGATGATATCTCTGTACCAATGGTCATCGGAACTGATCAGGAAGAGGGATTCATTGGGTAACAAATCTTCTGCTACATTTTCTGTCTCAGAGCAGGGAAGGTTGCATATCAACTCGAAAAACACCAAGGATTTCTTGGACTTAGCATGTTCAAATTCTAAGTCAAACTCCTGGAGTATTATGATCCATTTGGAGTATTTACCCCCTAGCAATTGACGTGTAAGAATGTGTTGCATAGGGTTGCATTTAGAAATCACTGTAGTTTTGCATAAAAGGATATAGTGCCGGAAACCTTGAACAACTTGGACAACTGCCAAGGCTAGTTTTTCAACAAGTAAATACTTGGTTTTGGTAGTCATGAGACTTCGACTCAAGTAATAGATGACATGTTTTTCATGAGAATCATCTTCCTGGACAAGAACCATAGAGATGGTATAGTTCGAGGCTGCGAGGTAAACGAAATAATCCCAACTATAATTAGGTGGGAAGAGTAGAGGGGTACATGTCAAAGATAGTTTCAAAGCTTTGAAAACTTTGTTGGCAGTGGTATGCCATACGAACTCAGAACCTCTCTTGAGCAGTCGCGTAAATCCAAGAGTTAGCTCAGCATAGTTCGGGATGAAACGATGGAGAAAGTTTGCCTTCCCTTGCAAAATTTGTAAATGGCGAAGTGAGGAAGGAGGAGGGAGATTGAGAATCACCTTGACCTTCAAAGGATCTACCCTCATCCCTTGACATGAAAAAATAAAACCTAGAATTCGGTCAGATTCTACGTAGAAAACACATAATTTTGTGGGGATTCAAGCGTATATGGTAAAACCAACATTGAAGGAAAATGGCACGGAGGTGTATTGGATGATCTAAACGGTGCATGGAATGAGCGGGTAAGTCATCGAGATATGGATGCACGATGTGTTTGATGTCATGAAAGGCATAAGACATAGCGCGTTGAAAAATTGCACCGACATTCTTTAAACCGAATGGAAGTTTCCATTAGGAGAAAGTTCCCTAAGGACAAATAAAAGCGGTATTGTGTTGGTCCGTGGGGACAATATTGATTTGATTATATCCAGAGAAACCATCCATCAGAGAGAATATTTCGCTTCCGTCACAATCATCGATGATCAGGTCAATGAAGGGGGTAGGAAAGTTGTCTTTAGGATAAGCTTTGTTAATGTCCCTATAATCAATGCACATGCGGATGGTGCCTTGTTTCTTGTCAATCGGAACAAGATTAGAAACCCAGTCAGTTAGAGTCACCAGGTAAATGAAGCCATCCTTAAGAAGTTTCTCAACTTCAAGCTTGATAGTGGCTGCTTTATGTGGGTGGACCAGATGAAGTTGTTGCTGGACAAGTTTAGCACCTGGGTATGTCTTAATTTCATGTACCACAATGCGGGATCAATACTCGGCATTTCTTCATAGCTCCATGCGAAGACGTCACAAAATTCTTGGAAAAGAGACTTGTAGGTGACAAATTTTTCATGGGAACACGAAGCTCCGATATGCACATTTTTTACAATTCTAGGTTTGATGGATATGTCGAGGGGGAGGGTGGGTGAGATGTTACTTAAGTTCCCTTCATAGAACAGATCATCTGTAGACTTGGGAATGATAGAAATGATGACAATAGTCAATGGGGTTGAGATCCATTGGTAACCCTCGATGGTGTGTTGTTCCAGGAAGAGGATGGAATGATGATGTCCATCGTCCCAAGGGGTGTCTTCCATGGACATAACAGACATAATCATCTCGTCCGTGGGAAAAATGACGTGGAATGGATCTGGAGATAAATCACCAAGAGAGGGGGTAGAAGGGGTTGTCGATTGAATGGCTTGATAAGCGGATTCGACCGAACTCAAAGGCATTTCGTCTCCATAACGAAGATGATCATCGAGGTTGAGTACCATCCATGGGTCGTAAGACACAGGGGTTCTGTAAATAGAGGTGGAGATCATGTTGATCGAGGTGACAAATGGATGTGGAACATTGGGGGGTGGGATGGGGAAAGTACCCATCAACAAGGAATCTTTGAGAAGACCCACACCGACGTTCTCATATCCAGGGGGGTTTTGCAATGAATGGTACGTTGTCGGTATGTGAATCAGAGTGAAAGAAGGCCAATTGGTCTACGGTAACTACTTTTCTTGATGTGGGAAACACACGACATGAAAAAGAGTGGACACAACTGCATGCATGGAATCGATCCAGCTATGGTCAAGTAGAAGGTTGTAATCGAGAGGAGCGTCAAAGACCTCCACTTCAATGTTGACCATTTTGCCTTCTAATGTAATAGGCAAAGAAGGGAGTACATCGTAAGACTTAAAACCAAAGACATTGATGGATTTGAGCGTGTTGTGGGATTCAGTCAAAGGAGGAGAGCCGATGGATTTCCAGCAGGTAATAGACATGACACACGTCGAGGCACCCTCATCGATAACTATTCTACAAATGTTTTTGTTGGAGAAAATAACTTGTATTTGGAATGTGAGTTGAGGGGGTAGCCTTGGAATGTGATCTTCCAAGTAAAAAATTATTAAATTTGTATCCGTAGGGTTGACTCCACCAACAGATTTCAACAGCGCCTTTCGTTGTATAGGAAAACTCAAAAGGACTTCGAGGGCTGACATCAAGGATGGTTCTTGGGCCATATCTTCGACAATATTGTAGTTCTGGGCGGCACATGCATGAGGATTGAAAGCCGATTTTCGAACAACACCCTTTGGAGGAGGGTGAAGAACTGTATCTAGTATCGATTGTTCGAGATGAAGAGGACTGTTGGTAGGTGGAGTCATGGGAGATGGTTGGACCAACGAAGGAGGTATTACATTAACCTTCTCTTTGGCAGAAGAATAATCTTTGGCTCAAGTGGTAAGTGTGATGTCATTCTTCTTTGAATCACTTGTACACATTAGGACATAGGATGTATTGGAGGGGGAAGGTTGTTCATGAATGACCAATTAGGCCTATTGTTGAGAAGGGAAGGGTTGAGACAACACGGTCGGAGTGGGAGGTTTTTGGGTCCCTTGAAGGAACTTAGTAACCTCGGCTTGTCTTGGACAATCCTTAGTGTAGTGATCATCACCACAGATAAGACAAGGGTATCAGGGTTTGCACTTATCCCTATCTTTAATAGGTGGTGTTTTGGTTTTCTCAGTTTGTGGATTATTTTTATCCTCCTTGTTCTTACCCTTTCCTTTTTCGGATTCATTTTTTCCAGCGGGGGTATATTGAACAGAGTTTACCTCAGAAGTCTTGCTGGTGGGAGGGGTAGGAGACAGAGTATTTTGAACATTAGAAGAAATGGATTTGGGGTTGTTTCTGGAGGTCTGGATGAAAAGAGGTTGGGCATGGAAAGTGCCAATCACACCGTCAGCTGCATGAGAAGCAGCAGGATTGGTTGAAGTAGTAGAAGTAGAAGGATAAGGTGCATCAGGGAGTAAGTTGTAAAGAGTACACATTTGTGAGTAAACGAGGTCTAGGTATTGGGCAGGACTGATTGCCTATTTTTTTGTGACAACTCCACCCATGATGATGTCACAAGAGATGTCGTTCACAAATGATTTCGTGAACCACTCTGCCAACAACTAATCAAGAAGTTTGAGTTTGATGAGACATCATCTCCGTCGCCACTCATGAATGTGATCATAGATATGAGTGGCTTTGGTTTGTTTGAAAGAACTAAAAATTTTGGTTCCCGTTTCGTAGTGGATCGGTAATAGGTAGTGGGTGAGAAAGGCCATAGCGAGGGTGTTGAAGTCAGTGAAGAAGACTTGTGGTAATTATATATTACCCTTCATGGTGGAACCTATGAGGGTTCGCTGAAAAAGACGTAAACGAATAGAGTCATCCATTAAGGAGTTGGTTGAGCATCAGAGGTGAAAAGTCATTACATGATTGTTTGGGTCCTCTCCTAGTTTACCATCGAATTTAGGGATGTCGGGTGGTAGTTTGGACGGTATGGCAGGCCATTGAGGAGAGTGACGGATCGGATCATTTAAAATTATCGACAGATTAGGGAGGTCTAGGGTGGCTAAGAAGGGTAACTTTCTATTCACGTGTGGGTACTGGTGACTTTGGGGAGGGAGTCTCATCGGTAGACCAGTGGGACCATAAGTAGTTTGCATATAATGTGAAGATCTGAGCAGATTTAGTTGTCGGTGAGGAGGCAAGTAATTCATAGGGTTGTACCCTTGAACAGGTGTGTGGGTTTGAGAATTCGAGCCCCAAATAGGATTAGACGTACCTAGATAGGCTTGGCCTATACTAGGGGGTGTGTTGGAGCTAGCTTGAGGTTGTTGCCCCTCAGTCGAGTGAGGATTATGTTGAATAAGATAATTCCAATACTGGGCCAAGGATGGAGGTATGTTTTGTCTATAGAGTGGGGTAGGTGGGGCTTGCCCCCCAATCGGGGGTTGCGTCCCAATTGGGATTTGTCCTACAAAAGGGGTTTGAGTTTGGCCTCCTTGTTGAAATTGTCCACCAACAGGAATCTGGTAATTAGGTGTGAACGACGGGATGGTGCCACTAGATTCAGTGCCTCCGATAGAGGATGGAAGAGGTCCTCTAAAAGGGGGTGGAGGAAGTGTCGGAATGAAACCGAGAATGAGATGGTGCCCATAAGGAGTGGAAACGCCAGGAGTCCTAGATGTGATTTGTGTAGGAGAGAGAATAGAATCATTTGACGCATGATATCCGGGCGGAAGTGTAAAGGTGAATCTAGTCAAAAGTGGTGTGCCAATGGGAGCTTGGATAGCCACTGTAGTCCTAGTGCGAGGACTCATAGTATCAAGGACCATTGTGTGATGGATCGTTTGTAGGGGGATATTCAAGATGTGGCCGGCTGGCAGAGCATCTGTACTAGGAAAATAATAGGTAGTAGTAAAAGGTACTGTGTCTGGATCAGATGTTTTGGGCAGCTCAAGTGAGACAATGATATCAACGCCTGCTCCTGAGCCAAAGAGATCCCATCTAAAAATGTCAGTAGTCCAAAAAGGATCTTGTCCCTCAGGTCCTATGAAAGGTCCAGTTGATGATCCAGAAGACTGAACAACTAAATCTTTGGAAGAATTCACTCGCACAATATGTCTCCTGGAGTTGGGAGGAAGTTGAAAGTACTTTCGAGAATTGGTAATTCAGAACCATTCTAGAGAGTTAGTTCTTTCCACTTTTGGAGTGGAAATGTCTTGGACTTCACTCTATTGAGGAGAGTCCTATAGTGAGTTGGTAAGAAAGGGTTGAGAACCTTCTAGATCTTCTGGGGTAAGCCTTGCATTCTATGTGAACGACGTGGAGGGTCAATTGTGATCGAGTTATAATCTTACGAAAGAAATTCTATGGCTAACTTAAGTAAACAAACAACATGCGCTACTAAAATCTAGGAAGAAAAACCAAGAAAACAAGACCTTCCAATTCTGAAGTCACTAGTTGGTGATGAAATCCAACGTCGCGATGACGAGACAAGAAGTGGCTGGTCTAGGGTGGAAAATTTACGTTGACAACCTGCTTAACGAACTTACACCCTGGTGCAAGCTCCCACACATAATCGTGGGCATACCCTCCAAGGAGCCCGAGTGATTTTGGCCAATGTCAATTCCAGGTACCGTGAAGAGTTAACCCTTCATAGTCACCTTGTGTAAGACCCTAAGGAGATACGCTACTAAGGTTACTGCCAACAGCAATGATGCCTGGGGGAACAATCAACAGTCCGATCCACACACAAGGGCAAGGTATCTAGCCCGAAATCAACTTGAGAGGCTTCCACTCATCATTGTGGGTATAACTTCAAGTGATCCCCATAATAAGTCCAATCTCTACATCGATATGAACAAAGCAGGGTGAGTCACTCTGTCAATCTCGATGTGACCTCAGGTTTGACCCTTGTGTGAGAAGGGCTTCCCAGGAAAAAATGTTGTAAATAGAATTTGACACTCCCTATCACAAGATGCTATTGTGTGTTTTTTTCTTTGGAGAGTGTGCCTCACTGCCTATTCCAAAGCTCTATCCTAGCTAATGTTGGTGTAAAAGGGCCCTAGAAAAAGTTACTAGTTGAATTTTAAAGTTGCACAATATTATTAAAGGTTGTTGTTACGCAAAAAAGAGGCGGAAATGAAATCGATGCTGTGTGAGAATTTGACCCAATAATGCTTAAATAAGGATGAATGATACAATTTTTTTGTTCGATGAATCCTATTTACAGGAGCGAGAGAGGAGTTTTCTGGAACAATGCGAACTGCGATGTATGATCTTCTCTGAAATGTAATATCAAAAAACCATGAACAATGCAAATTCCCTATACGATAACTTATATAGACTTATACGATAACTGGGGATCCCAGGCAGACTTATACGATAACTGGATTTACTCTCCCTAACTTAGGATGCTAATGTTTGTTTTGACAACTTTGGAGAGTTATGCTCACAGCCTAATCCAAAGTACTACACCTATTCTACTGTTGGTGGAGGATCCTAGCAAAGAAAAAGTTCTAGATAAATTTTAATTAGCGTTGATTTTTATGGTTGTTCTTTACGCAAAGGGGTGCATGGAAGTGAAACGAATGGAATTATGAATCAGACCCAAAGAATGCATCAAATATGATAAGTAGTCATTTCCTTTTGATGAACATCTATCTAAGGGAGAGAGAAAATTATTTTCACTAACAAGCACAACTACGGAGTGTCCTCAAATGATTCCTTTTCTCAATCAAATCCTGATGTAATGAAAAAAAATTTAAAATGCCTTCTAATATGCACAATCAATCATGCTTTTTCATTGTTTGTATATGAGTTAAAGATCAATTCGACACAATGCTTGTCTCGCTAATTGTCTTTGTATAAATGAAAATTAAACTAGCACAAGCTAAAGTCATACAAACAATGCACCCTTTCGTTGCAATCAAACGAAAAGCGAAAGAGAAAGAAACAATCAAAGAGAAAACAAAATTCACACCCAAAAAGAAAAATTTGAAGAACAATGACCTCGACTAAAATCAAGATAAAGAGGTCTGTAGGCCTTTGATGACCTTCACCAGGGTTTTGCTCAACTGAAGAGAAGAGAAAAGAAATGCATAGGTTTCAAGCTTCAGTCAACAGGAAAAACTCAATGCAAAATGGTGAAGAAGGTTACAAGATCCAATCAACAAGGTGTTTATTCTTCAAAAAGACGGATGTCAAGGCTAAAAAGGAAGGAAAATTGACTCACTAGATCACTCAGCAAAAGAGCCACAGAGGCAAACCCTGAAAAATGCAATTGTGGAGGGTTTTGGGGCCAAAAGGAGGCTGGCGCTCTGTTGTCAAGGGAAAAGAGCGTTATAGTGCTCTGTGTAAGGCTATTAGGAGCCCTGGAGCTCTGTTAACACTAGGACAGGGGCGCCAGGGTCTAAAAGTCCCAGAAATGTCAAAAAATTTCAAAAATTAAGATCTGCGCTTGACAAGTATGTTGAATGTGACAAGGTAAGGAGCCAATCAGCTCATGAAACTAATCAAAGAGGAGTGATCCAGGTCTGAAACAATCAAGGGACAGAACAAGGTCAATGAGGAGAAAAATCCAAACAAGAGGTTTCGATTCGAGGCTATCTCCCTAGTGGAGTCACCAGTTTCTATTGTAGGAAAATCTCCCTACGGACAGGTAGATCATCTCTAATGCTTGACCTTAACCCTAGACAGAAAAATGCTTAACGTGGACACTTAATTTATTTCAAATCTATCTAAACTAATGCATGAGAAGGGAGAATAACATAAGTACCTTTTAATCGACGTTTGTCCATGCATGCTCCGAGTTGTGTTCCAATCCTTTGCTCCTCGCTGAGCTCTATGGACAAAACAAGATACGACCACTTCCTACTCTATTGACATTAGATTGAAAACAGATCTATCAATAAATGACAAGCTCATGTAACATCAGACACAAACTAGAAAGAAACAAGCCAAGCGTGTCATATTAATGAGAATAACGACAACAGTACTTACAATCGTAGATGCGAATGCGACAACTTCGTCAAGTCCCCTTCGTCTAACCCTTGCCTGAAAGATCCGCAACCTGGATAATAGCAGATTCACTGATCACTCTCCTTTGGCTGACTGTAAGTTTCCTCCAAGATCATAAGTTTCATATGTTCAATTCTTCCTCCCCCCTTTCCACCATCATAGAGCCTGTTTATATAGGTTGGGAGGGGCCTAACCTCTTGAGTCATGTTTAGAACCAGTTGGGAACCTTCTCCTTAGATCAGGGATCTTTTGATGAAACCAAGAATTCGAGCACAACTTCCTCCTAATCTCGAATGATCCTCCCCTTATTCTCCTCAACGGGCTAACAACTGACCCAGAATAGGGAGCGCTCCCTCAGAAAGGGCATCAGAGCGTTGTAGCGCTCCTTGGTAAGCCTTGGGGAAGCACCAACGCTCTCAATATGAGCAACACTCCTCCATAAGGGCCTGAGGGGCGTTATAATGCTCCCTGAAGCATGATAGGGGAGCGCCAACACTTCTGCAGCTGAAGTAGGGGAGCGTTCCCCCTCCAAACCTTTGTTTCAAGTTCTCTTTCAGGTGTCAAGAGCTATTTGATTCCAGTGAACCAGTTCTCCTCCTTCAAATCAATTATGTGAGATGTTATAAGTGCATCCTTAGTGTCGTTATCATGGCATCATGTCTGAACATTGTTTGCGACACTAATGACCAACTTGCGACACTTGCGAAAGTTGTAGGGAATATGCGACACTTACGACGATTGATAGGGACAATGCGACACTTAGCAATTTTGACATGTAATAGTCCCAATAATTCTGAGAAGTCAGTAGGATGCCAACCATGTGAATGCCAACTCATTTTCTAGAATATCCCCATCTAGAACCTTCATGACCTCTTCTCCTTTTCAAGTTTAAAAATAGGTTTGCACCCCATCTATAGAGAATGTTGTGAACAGTTCGCATCCCAAGTGTAGGTTGTCTGCGAGAATGAAGGATTCTCACACCCTTTAATATAGGCAACCTACGAACTTGTCTTAAAAATGTGTTTTTGGAAGAAGACAATAGTCACTTTTCTCAGGAAAACTGTCGTTGTGGGAGCCTGAGTACATCACTAGTAGAGACATCACCAGAGTGACCAAAATCATGTGTAACGAAGAGCCTTACTAGGATTTGCATCGGTAATCCCTCTATCTGAGGAGGGAGAGATGGTGTGGGAACCATGGAGGGTGGATGGAGATACCATATAGGGATGGAAAGAACCATGTTGGGAAGGGTGAGGGTAGCAACTACCTCGAATTCTTATACACCAAGTGGTGGGTAGAAAAAGGGGATTTGGGTAATGGCTTGGGGGATTATTTCCCAAACTGGGATTTTCTCTTGGAGGGGGGGGGGGGNGATCTAGGAAAAGTGGTGTGGTGGTGTTTCAATGGAATTCCTGAGGTAGTGATTATCCGAATGGTGGAACTTTGATGTGGGGAGGGGCCTCAATGAGAGGAATATTGTCCCCAATATTTGTTCCATTAGAGGAAACTACACACACTTGTGATGAAATAGAAGGGCTTAGGAGAGATTGTGCTCCATGATAAGTACTTAACAAGGATGGGTCATTGAATATTTCAGGACCAATTTCGATGAATGAAAAAGTATCCGATATAGTGAAGACAAGGGTGAGGATGTTATCAATGTTGGTGGAATGACTAGGCTCATAATGTGTAAGTTGGTCGATGGTGATGATTTTCCCGTTATGGGAGAAAATCATTGTACGAAACACAGAAGAGGATACTGCCTTCATGGAATACATGTAGCTAATTTTGAGCAAGATGTTGTAATCAAGTGGGGTGTCAATAACTTCAATTTCAATCAGCATAGTTTTTCCCCCAAGTTCTACAGGCACATTTTGGAAGATCCCTTCAGGGGATGATGGTCAATTGTCATAATCTTTCAGGGTGATGGAAGATGGTACTAGCTGAGGTGAGATGAGTTTCTTCCATACTACTTTGGACTTGATGCATTTGGATGCACCTTCATCGATGATGCACCGATGGATTGTGACATTCTGGATCTTAGCTGGTATCTGAAAAGATACTAGAGTGGAGAGGCCTGGTTCTCCACTATCTAAATAAAAGGTGATGAGTCGCGTATCAACTGGGTCGACTTCCCCCCAAGGTGGAAAGCAAGGATTTTCATTGAGATGGATAGGTTTGGAGGACGTCCAACACATACATGGTTGTAGGGGATTATGATAAATCATCAACCGAATTGTAGTGATGGGATTCCCTAGCATGAGGGTTATGTAAATTACATCATAGAGGTATGCGATGTATACAAGGATTTGGTTCAGTATTAGTGTGTTGGACCATCAATGGTTCTTTTTTCTGTATCCAAAGTTGTTTCTGAGGTGGTTGGGGTAGAGTTGGGAGGGCTACCGTATTAGCGGTCACGTGTTTGTAGAAGAATATCTTCTTGGATGGTATGGAGGATATTCCAATCGACCAGATTTACAGGTTGATTAGGACCTGTGTTTTGATATGGCCCCATTTGTGGGGGGTAGAGTTTATCTCTTGTTGAGTATTCATCACACCTTGGTGTGGAAAGGGATTTTTGAAAACGACCAGAGGTGGTGGTTGTAGATAATGTTGTGGGGCTGAGTGAGGGGAAGGTGGTGTCGGAGGGCATTGAGTGTTCATGGATTATTTTATCTGTTTTTAATCGACAGTTTGGGGGAAGTGGTGAGTATAATGTCCATAATACCCAAAGAGAACGCAAGGGAAGTTAGTTATGAGGTTATTGTTCTTCCCTTGTCATGGTTTCTTTTTATTGTTTCCCCCTTGGGGGTTTTGGTTACCTTGATTCTGGTTTCCCCCAATGGGATGGTTTTGTTGGGGGTTATTTCCTCCTGGTCCTGGGGTGTTATTGTTTCGATTTTTTCCTTTATTCTTGGAATTATTTGGCTTATGGGGCGTATTTTCCATATTCAACTATTCAAAATCATTAACATGTTGAATGGGAGAGGGATGAACAAAATTGACACTGACATGTGGCTGTCTTGGTGGAGGAGCAACATGTCAGGGATGACCAAGAAATGGAAAATATGGATTGTTTTTTGGAGAAGATCCATATGGCATATAGGAGGTTGAAGTACTTCCACCATTTTTGGGGTTATAGATGAGGGTTGTGGGTGGACCCGTACTTGGTAGAGAGACCATATTCATCAGGGGTACCGGTGGGGGTCCCCTCAATGATGAAGGGGGAGCCACGAGATATGACTGTTCGTGGGTGGGAGGAGGGTAATAAGACATACCTCCATATGGTTGAGGGTAATTATTTACACCATAAGTGAGTGATGGGTGGCTGTAAGGGTTGAGATTTGTCATAGAACCAATCAATCCATCTATCATGTGAGAAACCCCAGGTTTGTCTTGGCTGAATGGTAGGGGTCTATGTGCATTAGGTAATACTATGTACAAGTAAAATGATTGGGAATGAGGTCGAATTGTTGGGCCTTGCTGATATATTCCTCTTATGGTTGAGGAAAAGTGGATTCTACATCCTTGGCGATCACGGGGATGAGTGATTTCGGAAACCAATCGAAACGTTGTTTTTTGGTGGTTTCTTCTTTACACAAACTACGTCACCGACATAATTCATGGATATGGTCAGATATATAGATAGAAGTGATTTGTTTGAAATCGGAGAGAAGTTCTAATCTAGTGTCATGACGAACTAGTAATTGGAAAAAGGATAAAAGGGCCTTGGGAAATGATTCAAACATCACGTGGTACCTTAATTTTTCATCCAGATACCATTTGGTTGATGAACCAATGAGATTTCTTTGAAATAATCTCAAGAGGATGTAATCATCCATGATGTTTTTTGAAGAGAACCACAAGTGGAAGGTCATAACATGGTTGGCAGGATCTTCCCCTGGTTTTCCTTCAAATTTCAAAATATCTGAAGGCAATTTGGTAGGCATATTGGGCCAAGTGACATCATGAAAAATGGGATCATTCATGATTTTGGTTAAATTAAGAATGTTGAGGGATGCCAAGTATGGAATAGGATTTGGTGGAGGATTAGTTCCAACCATTGTGTGTGTAGGTAATGGAGATGTCCCTTGAGAGGGATTTGGTGGGATTTTACTTCTCCCTTGAGAAGACGTTTATCCCCCGCCTCCTTGTGAAGGAGAACCAATAGATGGATTTCCTTGGGTATTTGACCCAAGAAAAGTGGAACCAAGTAAAGATGATCCCAAGATAGTAGCACTCACTTGGGTGTGAGATGGTGGAGCTGGTAAGTTGGCGATTCTAGGGACTCATCCTAGAATAGGAGGGAAATTCTGCAAGTGTCTAGAACGATGGGGATTCTATGGTTCCTCTATGGTTATGACTAGAAAAGTGAATGTGTGAAAATGGTGACAAGAGAGAGATAAATGAACAAGAGATTTTTATATTTTTGATCTTCACAAAATAGTATAACTCACAATTGCATGTAATCAAATAAACATCATACATAAATAAACTATAAAATAAACAAGCACGTGGATAGGTGGATTTTTTTAGAGTGGGGAAAAAACAAAAATAAATGCTCGTGTCCTAAAAGACCTATTGTCCTTCCTCTCAATTTAGCAATGGGCCTTCCAATAGCACTCGACAGTGGGGTTTGAATCCACCAGAAGAATAACTAGTGAAGGTTGAATTAATCAATTATAATGAGGGGTAGAGGGTGCATATCTCGAAAGAGCTGGCGATATTTCCCAATAGCCACACAAAATCTGAGAAAGGTACGATTGAAGCCCACAACCACCACCAGGTAGATATCCTATGTTTAGCCACTAAGTGCCTCTGTCAAAGTGAAACATTTAGATTTTTGGCCTAGAAAATGGGTCATGGGATGGATACCCTCACAAGAGTTGGGTGACTCAAGGAGGGATGTACAGATCAATCGAACCTCGGAATTTGACCCTTCACAGGTATCTCCCTGCCTCATGGTATAGGAACATTTGACTTGGAGGATTTGAAAGATCCCTATTATCAACTTCTATTGTTTCAAAATGTGAGAACCTGATAACAGGGGGTTATTTGGATGCCTACCCTTGAGATCCTACCTAGACTAAAAATTTATTTAGGCACCATTCATGGATGAAATTTTAGTGCGTTCTTAGAAACTTTTTATATGGAGTGCGCTAAGATATTGGGGTCATGGACCAACCTCATTTGAATTAAGTTGATGTGGACAATTTCCAAATAAGTATTCAGATCTTTCAGAGTTCCTTTGAAGTACTTGGTGGGTACTTAAAAAGAAATCTTACTTTGACCTCCACTATTCTAATAGAAATATTGTGTGTGATGAGTGGATTTGTGTGCAAGAAAGTGAAAAAGTGTGAAAAATATTTTTAATAAGTGAAGTGTAAGATTCCAACATGTGGACTTCCTGTGGTCCTTACAAATCTTCTTACCTAGCTTACTATGTTTCTTTGGTACAACCTTGCAGAATATTTAAATACCTAAAGAACTAGAAATGTGGACATATGGGTCCTTATTTGATCCTTTAAACTCCCTAGAATGTTTTCTAAACTATAAAATATTTTGAAACTATCCTAGGATTGTAGACATGTGGGAATGTATGGGCCCGATACTTGATCTTTTAAACTTTCCTAGAGTTTTGTCTAGAATAAGAATTTTTTTTGAAACTATCCTAAGATTGCAAACATGTGGGCATGTATGGACCCTTACAAAGATTTTAAGATAATTTGAAAAACTAAGAGGTACCCTAGGGTGGTGTTGGCCCTTGGCTATGGAAGAAAGATAATATTAAGGAAGAAAGGAAAAGTATGAACTGTGCAGAAAGCACATTGACTGAGAATGGGTCAAAGTGGTCAAAGAAGTGAAAAAGAAGGAGAAAAGTAAGGGAAAGCAAGTCGTTGAATGAAAAGATCAAGGGAGACAGATCAAGAATGAAGATGGATCGTGGACAACTCAACAAATAGAAAAATCCACCAATGGATACTTGGAGAACCTCACAGGAAAGAAGGAAAGAGAGGCTGGTGAATCCCTGGAAATGTGGGTCAAGTGGACCTAGGGTTTTAGACACCTAGGGTTTCAAAATTTAGGGTTTTGACACTTATACTTCATTCTAAGGCTGTATGGGAGTCATTGTAATGTATAAATAAATATCTAGATAAGAGAAGAAGGGTTTGTCATTGTGGTTTAAGAGAGTGATTATTGTTGTGTGCAAGAGAGGCATTGCGATGTGAGAGCATTATTGTATCATGGATCTTTAGCTGGGTGCGAAGATCAACCCTACAGCTGGGTGCGTAGGGAGGGGAGAGAAGAAGAGAGAAAAGAGAGAGATCTGTAAGCTAAGTGCGCAGATAGAACTGTATGTTTCCATTTAATATATCAAGA
Organism: Picea engelmannii; assembly: GCA_009831015.1. NCBI lineage: Eukaryota > Viridiplantae > Streptophyta > Pinopsida > Pinales > Pinaceae > Picea > Picea engelmannii. The sequence continues at coordinate 145,044 of ML793102.1, forward strand.
ATCACAATTCTGTGGATGTAGCCCTAGGGAGAGGGTGAACCACATATATCTTGTTGTTATGTTTGATTGATGTTATGTTCTTTGCTTTCTGTTATTTTGTTATTGAATTATTGTGCTAGATATGAGATATAACTATGCAAAGTAGGCTTAAGTTGGTAAATAATAACTAGCTCTCTGTGTGTTGTTTTGGATCCACTTTGCATTTCCTCTGGTTGTAGACACCTGTGTCATGCAACCCCCTATTGCTACTTCAGGTGATATTGCATCTTCTCCATAGGTGTTGCCGAAAGGGCTAGTAGTTAGGGCTTGTTGGTCCACTATTAGAGTTGAACCCTGGGTCTTCCCTTGTACAAACAAATGGTTTTGTTGTCAGGACTGAGATCTTCTTGAGGGAATGCCAATGTGGTTTCCATCGAAGACAGCGATTCATAAGTGGATAGAAGAACAAGAAAAGGACTTCATTGAAGCCCAAAACAAGAACCCTAATCTTAGTACAAAGGATTGGTTGGGAAGGTATATATTTACTAATATAAACAATATTTTCTTTGGAATAATTCATAAGGAGCTATATGAGTGGTTAGCTAGATTAGCATATACCTAGTTTGAGATCAGATCTAGACCACTTGTGGTTTGGATGTCAATGTTGATCAAAAATGTCAAGAGAGTTGATAACGTTGTGTCAAGAGCAGTAGATCACTAGTTTGATAGAACCATTGGAGGGTACATTACCGATTTTTCTATCGACATAGTAGAGTCATATAGTCAAACATAGAGATATTTCTTTAAGGAACCTAGAGCAAAATTTTTACACTTTTTGAAGTTGAATATCAAGATGCTATTGCATGATAAGAACATCTTGAAGATACGGTAATTGGTCGGATTGAAAAACTAATGTTCAAGAGCTTAGAAAACAACAATGACATAGATGTTGGACCTATGTGCAGTGGGAGAACCTTCAAAGAGGTTCCTCTGATGAACCTGTTTGAGAAGACTCATGAGCCACTAACATAGGACAAAAGTTTTCTATAGTGGAGAGGAAGAAGAGTTATTGAGCGAGGAACATTCAAAGTCCTCTAGGGCATAGGAAGGGAAGAATAAATAACCTTGCTAAGAAGAATAAGATACTTCAGGAACTGTGCCTACCATTGAAGTAAGTACTATTACTCCTCATGTCGTTTTAGCAGCATTAAGTAACCAGAATAGTCAGAGTTACCAGAGCACTCAGAGAATTTTTACCAATTGTTCAATACATACTCATTCAAGAAACCTAGGAAGATCTATTTCAGATGAAATGAGTCTACCTATATTTAGAGGAGATGGATCTGAAGATCCTGATCAACACTAGTTTTTATGTGAAGTTGTATGGACTATTAAGCAAGTCAATGACAAAGTTGTTAAGAGAGCTCAGTTTAGTACTACCTTGAGAGACCACGCACTGAGCTGGTACATGAAATTTGTTAAGGGGTTTTCACAGCCTAAACCATTGAACAATATCAAGACTACATTGAGTGCAGAATTCAAGAAATCCAAGTCAGAGTCGCAGTGCATTACATAGCTAAAATAAATCAAGCAGAGAGTAGATGAAACTATGTGGGAGTCTGATCAGAGATTTAAGACCTTGATATGCCGATTGAGTTTTTAGATCCTAGACGAGAAAAAAAAGGAATGGTTAATTGTTTCCCTCTTTCCACACATCAGAGTTTCGTTGATGCAACAAAAGGTCGCTTCATAGGCTGAAGCATTGGAGATTGTCATGAAACCAGAATCATCCCCTCTAGGAGAATCCAACTCAGGTATGAATCAATTTTGAGTCAGCTAACTAGCTTATCTCTACAAGTCGAAGATATGAATAAAGAAAAGGGAAAAGATAAAATAAAATACATCTGTTGTATCAGATGTAAATCAAAGTGCCATGATAAGGAGAATTGTCCCCTATTTCATGAGTACTTGGCCTCTGGAGCTTCAAGCCCTTTGAAGTAGGTTACTCTACCTTGGTGAGAGGTATGTAGAAATAGAAATCGCCCTGGTGAATGCTATTACATGCAAAAATATGTCTAGACACCTTCCAATATTTACTGCACATTCTCTAAATATGTGGGGCATGATGAGAAGGACTATAGGGATTACAAACTCTTGCATGAAAGGTCAAGATATACATAAAGGATTCAACGAGAATTACAGCAGGAGGGAAATCCTACGCAGTTTAATTCCCCAGGAAGAGGAAACTTCAACCCTCACGACGGATTCAGAGGAAGAGGACGAGGAGGAATGGGTTGAGGATGAGGTCAGATCATTTGTTATAAATATGCCCAGCCAGGTCACTTGGCAAGGGACTGTCAGAACCCTTGTACCAATTGCAGCTACTGCAACTCATTTGAACATGTTATTGAAGACTATCCAGTGCTGTTAGAAAAACTTCAGGAGAGATGAGGGGGAAACCATCAAGTACAACTAATATCAACAGAACCTTGCGGAGAGGATCCTAGAGTCACTTTTATCACTAGAGGAGGTGCTATTACAGGAGAAGACAGGGTGATGGTAGGAAATACTACAAAAGAATCAAGGGTTAGAAGAGTTGCAAAGAAGACACAGTTTTTGGATCCAAGAAAATAAAAATAGACATTTGAAGAGGCCAGAAGAGAATTTGGAAGAGAACAAGATTCTTCATCTAAGGCACAACCAGAAGTCAAAGAATGTGGGATGCCCCTGGAATTCGATTGGTCTGCCTCACTTGGAGATGGAAAAGAGGTAAGAAAGATTGTCAGTTTCTTGTATACATTCACTGATTTGATTAAGGATGAAAGAGCTATGCAAGAAATACAAAATTTGATCAGACAATATGAGATAGGTAGGAAAGATCCTCTTTTGAATAAATAAGTACATGAAGTATCTAGGAAGATAAGGATAAACAAGGAACTACACCTTAATGCTCAGATTACAGACTATGACATAGATTATGTGGTCCTCGACTTGGGATCAGAAGTCAATGTTATGATGAAGAAGACTTGGGAACTGATGGGAAAACCTAAGTTGATCTATTCCCCTATCGGGCTTAGGATGGATAATCAATAGGTAGTAAGCCCCTTTGGAAGACTGGAGCATTTCCCTATGGACATCAATGGGGTAAGGATGTTTATGGACTTCGAGGTGATTGAGATAGTTGATGAAAGATCTCCTTATCTTGTGCTTCTAGGAATTGACTGGGATTTCAACAATTCCACTATTGTTGACTTAAAGGAAAGAAGAATGACATTTGAAGGTGATGGCCTTAGGGTCATTGCACCTCTTGATCCTGATGAAGGTCACAGATACACAAAACCCATCAAAGAAGAAGATCGTGCTTATGAAGTAGAGGATATATATAAATTAATAACAAAACAACAAGATTACATTAATCCTACAATAGATGGGAATTTAAGCTGGAGAAGTGACAATGCATGCTCATCAGATTTAAAAGAAGCACTAGAGAATTGGCAGAAAGAAAATTATGAATTTTTTGTGTGGAGGTGTGCTAGATTGACCAAGGAATTTCATTGGATTGACACACAAGTAATCTACCCACATTTGATGGTTTAAATCATGTAGGAACATTCTTATTGGAATTTGAATAAGTTGTAACAATACAACAAAGGTTGTTGGAATTGGACGAAGCCTTGAAAGAAACACCATCAATATGGTGGGGGACACACAAGAAGAACATCGTGCACTAGGTGTAATGTCGCACTTTGATGACAGTACGCTTTTCAAACCAATTCAAAGGGTGTGAAGTCTGATACATAGGTTAGAGCTATCCGAAGGACCATGTGCAGAGTTGCAAGGAGGCCTGGAGAAGAATTTCTCAAGAGCAGTGGATGCATAATTTCATTAACACTCTGGATACTACACCCATCAATTGACATCTTCAAGGAGAACTACGCCTCACCACTTTATATTGGTACGGTATGACCCAGAACTTTATAGATACATTTTTATTTGAAATTTAGTACCCCACATTAGATTAGGATTTACAAGTTGTAAGACATAAACTCTTTGAGGAGGCACCTACCCTTCATTTGGAGCAAGAAGAGGATGAATGGATTGCACCTCTTTAGAAATTGCAAGGTTGTTACAATATCAATGCTGATGAAAATGATGATCCTAGGACTATGAACATCGCAAAAGATGAAGGACATAGAGACATACAAGAGCCAAGGTTTGAACTACATTTCATTGGACAACCAATTAAAATCAAGAAAGTTAATATTGGAATAGAAAAAGCACCTAATTTGGCCAATGTTGGAGATTATTGGGATGATGCCACTATTGATAAGATCACAGAATTACTGCATGAATATGAGGACTTGTTTCCAACCAAGTTCACCAACATGAAGAGAATTAAAGGGCCCATGGGTGAAATGAAGATCCTCAGGAAAATAGATGCACAATTGCTAGCCATTAGAAAGGTTGATGATCACTTTGCAGAGATAGTCCCATTCCTATCAACAGGAACGACACCTCGCAAACACATAATCATTCAGAAGAAACAATTTGTAGTTTGTGCTACAGATTTTTCACTTATAGTTGGACATAAATATAAGATGGGACCTGATGAGATCTTGTGGAGATGTGTTATGGAGGCAGAACGACCACTGATTCTGGCAGAGGCACATGAAGGCATCAAAGGAGGAAATTATGTTGGGAAAGAAACAATGTAGAAGATTCTTAGTGATGGCCTCTGGTGGCCCAGTTTACACAAAGATGCTAAGGAATACTACATAGCCTACGATGTATGCCAAAGAACTGGAAAACCTTCCAGAAGGAATGAGATGCCTTTAGAACCTTAGATAAATTTACAAGCATTTGATAAATGGGCCATTGACTTCGTGGCACATATCAACCCACAATGAAATCACAGAGGAGCTCGATACATCATCACTGCGACAAAGTATTTGACCATATGGGAAGAAGCAAGAGAAGTTAGGACTATAGTGAAATTACAGTTGCGCAATTCATATTTGAGGATGTCATAACAAGGTTTGGATGCCCAAAGATCTTGATGAGTGATCAAGGTACACATTTTATTAAGAAGACTATTGAAGCCCTGACTCAGGAATTTTAAGTTCACCATCAAAAGAGTTTGCCATACCACCCACAAGTGAATGGTACAATCAAAGCTTTCAATAATATCTTGGAGACAATGATGATGAACATTTGTAGCGTGAACATAGATGATTGGGATTTGAGAGTGTCAGCTGTACTATGGGCATATTGAACCACTTGCAAGAAGATGACAATGCAGACTCCCTTTAAGTCAGTTTATGGCCTAGAAGTAATGGTGCCTATGGAATATTTTGTTCCTAGTTTGAGAATTGCAGAATTTACAGATATGGATGACATAGGCGTTGTACAAGACAGGCTTGCAGAGTTGGTAGAACTGGAAGAAGACAGGTTTATTGCAGGATTTCATCAGTAGGTACAGAAGGAACGAGAGAAGACCTACCATGACAAGCATATCAGGAGGAAAACATTCAAACAAGGATATTTGGTGTTGGTATATGAAAAAAAGTTCATGAAGCATCTAGGGAAGTTTAGGACACATTGGCTTGGGCCTTATGAGGTTGCTTATATTACAGAAGGAGGAGCTGTGTAGTTGAAGACTCTGAATGGAGAATGGAAAAAAGGTTTGGTAAATCAGAGCCGGTTGAAATTGTACTATGACAACCAGTTTCCTTGCATCTCTCAATAAAAGAATAAGAACAAGGGTCTAGGTACCAGGTGCAGTTGAAATTGGGTACCAGACACAAAAAATACAATCTGCACAAGGAAGGGAGGGACACAGAAGAAATAGCAGGCTGCTCTGTGCAGTATCAAGTGAAAGTGAAACATAAGGTTCATTCTTGCAATGACTTGGGACAAGTCACATGTGAGTGTTGGGGGCCTGTTGGCCCTTGGTTATGAAATAAAGTGAATATTAAGGAATAAAGGAAAAGTATGAATTGCGTGGAAGGCACATTGACTGAGAATGGGTCGAAGTGGTCAAAGAAGAGGAAAAGAAGGAGAAAAGTAAGAGAAATTGATCCCTTGAACGAGAATATCAAGGGAGACATATCAACAAGGAAGATGGATCATGGAAAAATCAGAAAATGGAAAAAGACACCAATGGATACCTGGAGAACCTCGCCGTAAAGAAGGAAAGTCAGGTTGGCGAAGCCCTGAAAACATGGGTCAAGTGGACCTAGGGTTTTACACACCTAGGGTTTTGGAATTTAGGGTTTTGATACTTATAATTCGGTCTAAGGTTGTCTGGGAGTCATTGTAATGTATAAATAAATATCTAGATGAGATAATAAGGGTTCATCATTGAGGGTTAAGAGAGTGATTATTGTTGTGTGCGAGAGAGGCATTGCAGTGCGAGAGAATTATTATATCATGGATCTTTAGTTGGGTGTGAAGATCAACCCTATAGATGGGTGCAAAGATCAACCCTGTAGATGGGTGCGCAGGGAGGGGAGATAAGAAGAGAGAAAAGAGAGAGAGAGATCTGCAAGCTAAGTGCATAGATAGAACTATATGTTTCCATTTAATATATCAAGAAAAACTATTATGTGGACGTAGCCCTAGGGATAGGGTGAACCACATATATCTTGTTGTCATGTGTGATTGATGCCATGTTATTTTCTTTCTATTATTCTGTTATTGAATTATTGTGCTAGATCTGAGATATAACTATGCAAAGTAGGCTTAAGTTGGTAAATAATAACTATCTCCTTGTGTGTTGTTTTGAATCCACTTTTCATTTCCTCTGGCTATAGACACTTGTGTCCTGCAACCCCCTATTGCTACTTTGGTTGAGACTGCATCTCCTCTGCAAGTGTTGTCGAAAGGGCCAATAGTTAGGTCTTGTTGGTGCGTTGTTAGAGTTGAACCCTGGGTCTACCCTTATTCCAACAGGGGGTGTTGGCCTCTCCTAATGATTTTTTAAGGGAGATGAAATTTCCTTTCAACCACCTTTTCTGATTCTTGAGTTCACACTTGGGTGCAGCGGAAGAGCATACTTGAGGGTTAAAATTGATTTATATTTGAAAAATCAATAACTTTAACTAAAAGTTTTAAATGCCAAATGAGTCATCCATGTGGAAACAAAGAAAAGATAAGAATAGTGATTATTTGTACCCCTATGTTCTTATGTTAGATAACCTTCCTTGTGAGAAAGGACTCTAAGTGAAGTGTGATTTGTTTACAAAGTGTAGGGAATTAAAATCTGAAGGAAAGGAGCCCTCAAACCACTCATAAAACCCTTACAATTTTCTAAAAAATGAACTTGTGCACGGGTTGTAGTTCCGAAATTCACGCTAAGGGCGCATAATGAACATGTTTATGAAGGTTGTTGCACACACAAAGAGCAGAATGCATGTATATGTTCATCAAAATCTACACACTTCATGTCACGCATCGAGAAAGAAATTTCCAAATGAAATTCTCTTTCCTTGGATCTGAATTCTAACATTGGAAGACTGGATTAGGCCGGTTTCGGTACCTTCATATCCAAACAATTGGAAACAAGTGTTCTCAAGACTTAAATAGGGTGGAATTTTATTCACAATCCCCAATATGGTCACCAATCTGTCATCTTGGTTTTGTCACATGGGTGAGAAAAAACACAACACTTACTTGCCTAGTTAAGTTAGCTAAACAAGACAGAGGTTGGTGAGTTGATTAGATAACCAAATACACATGAAACAAGGAAGTAAAAATAGAAACATAAAGAAATAAATTTTAAAGAATCTTGCAACAATTAGAACCATGAAAAACAAAAAATGACAATCATATAACTACCAAAGGATCAATATATTGATAGGCTAACATCGTAGAGAAAGGCAGGGACTTATGAATCCCCTCTTCCTCCTTGGGAGGGATCTTGAGTTCCCTAATAGAGATCTCTTCTCTTCGTGCAATGGAAAGTAACAATGGTGAAGAAATACAATGCCAATTCCCTCAAGAGGTGAGTGGAATGGCCCTTGCAATGGTGCCTGAATGATTCAAAGAGAAAAGAGGATTCTCAATGAATAATTACCATAAGTACCATAAGTTTGACACATACCTCCTTAGTTTGGGATTTGTGAGAAGAAAAGTTGATCACTGCTTATATTCCAAGGAAGAAGGTCAGAGTTTCATATATGTAGCTTTGTATGTCAATGATATGTTGTTGATTGGAAACAACATGGACGCAATAAAGGAGGTGAATAATCAACTATCCTCCAAGTTCTACATGAAGGATCTCGATGTATCTAACTTCATTTTGAGAATGGATATTAAGAGAGATCGATCAACTAGAAATATCTGGTTGAATCAGAAGAAGTATATTGAAACAATTATGAAATATTTCAACATGGAGGATTGCAAACTGGAGAAGGTGCCAATTCGTATGGGAGCAAGGATAATTGTTGAACAATGTCCAAAGCCACAGGAAGAAATAGAGGACATGGCATATGTTCCCTATGGAAGTGTTGTTGGTAGTCTAATGTATGTGATGGTATACACTCGACCAAACTTGCTCATGTAGTGAGAGTTTTGAGTAGGTACATGTCGACACCTGGAAAGGAGAAATTGATAGCTATCAATAAGTATTCAGGTATTTGTGTGGCATGAAGGACTATGCTATATGATACAAAGGAAATCCTTAAGGTGACAATGGTAAATTAAATATGCATGGATTTTTCGATGTCATTTGGGCTAGATATTTGGATTAACAGAGTTCAACCAGTGGATATGTATTCAATATGTTTGGTGGAGAAATAAGATATATGAGTAAGTGAGAGGCTTTCATAGCCTTGTAAAAAACAAAAGTTGAATACATGGCACCCACACATGGAAGAAAACAAGTAGTATGGCTACAAAGGTTGTGCTCGGGAATCAGGGTTGAGTAGAGAGATATGGAGATAAGTCGCAATAGTCAAAGTGAAATGTTTCTAGAAAAGAACCCTTCTTATCATTTGAATACTAAGCACATTGATGTATGTTGGGCGCATGCCTATTTTGAGGAAAGACCCAATTTTGGAGGGAACGACCTAATTTTGGAAAAGAACAACTAGTAGGAAAAGAAGCACGTGCGAGGAAAATAAACATTTAAGAGGATAATCATGCAAGGAACGTAGGCACGAAAACCTAACCATGTTATGGTTAGCGCTTTGGTAAATATTTTTATGGATATAATCTTGTAAAATAGTATAAATAAGAACCTAGGATCTCTAGGTTAAGAGTTCGATGATTTCTCTAGTTTTGTGGTTCGACGAGTGTAGTTGAGCTATTGTTGTAAAATATGTTGAGCTATAGAAGGGTAAAGAAGACCATATTTTGAGGGTTAGATCATAGGCTGAGGATCCTGCTGTGATATAGTCCTCCTCCCAGAGGTTATTGAACCTTTTTCATGATTGTATGATGGGAGATGTAGTTCGTGCATCATCATATTTTGCATAAATCTAAATAAAAGAGAAGAGAATACAGATCTTTGTGGGCATAGCCCAGGAGGGGGTGAAACACGGTAAAACATGTTTTATTTGTGATGTTTCTTGCATATTTACCTTATGTTAGTAGTTAGTTTATGAATGAATGGATGAATGGTTAAGATAGATACATTAGAATGCATGCATGGCTTAAAGGATGAATGGGTCCTAGGAATAATAGAATGAATAATTAGATTAATGAATAGAGAAGATGAAATACAATTCCATATCCCCACTCATTCCTAGACTACAGGCACCTGATCATTGCAGTCACCAATAGAACTATCTCAGGTGAGACTACATAGTGCATTCTATGTGTTGTGTTTCCTTCTGATTTACGAGGAGGGTAGGTAGTTTTAGAGGGTTTTGTTGGAAACCTGTTCAGATTTGAACTTGGGTGAGACCAAGAAGTAGAAGTGAGAGAAGTAGCCAACAAATGGTTTCGTTTCCGACTGGAACTGCATGGGGTTGAGTGGATGGGATCCATAGAAGAAGCATGCAAAGAATGAAGGTATAGAAAGGAATTCTCATGCCATGGAATGCAACGAAGGAGAATATCGAAAAATGGTTGAAAACAAATGAGCTTGAGTTTGCGCAGAAGGATAACAAAAACCCTAAGTTAACACCTCGCAAATATCTGGATAAATTTGTTCTTAGCAACTTGCATGAGGTATTTTTCTGTGATTTCCCACATTGGTTGCATGAGTGGATATTGAGGTTAAAATACAACCACCCAACAAATCAAATCAAACAACTGGAGTAGAATCCTGGGATATCATGTAGTTACAACAAGTTAACAACAAATTTACGCATGTAGTAAATTTCTGGTTAGACAATATTCTTGCAAGGTTTATCACCGAATTTGCAGTAGATACTGTGAATTCTTACAACGCAGAAGAGAAGGATTTTATAAAAGGACCTAGAGGTAGTTATATCAGATCATTGTATACTTCAATCAAGATTTTATTATATAAAAATGATGCGATGACCATCAAATCAGACATCTAAACTTCCCTTCTGGCATGGGGGAAGGGAGGAAGCACTGACAAGAGGTGGAGAAATGGAGGGAGAAATGGATAAGGGAAATAAGAAGGAGTCCATGGAACCAATCATGATGGAGGAAGATCAGATAAAGTTGATAATGAAAACAACTAGAAATATGTGTAGTGGAGTACCTTACCAATATAATATGAATAATAAGAAGAGAGCCATAACTGATAGAGAGGGCTTCGAAAGCGATGAGGAAGAAGTAAAGGATCTCCAGAATGTGGAGAATATTGAGAAAATATTGCATGCAACATATGAAAGGAATACATGAGGTCAAAGGGTAGGAACATAAGGCATATCTCCAATCCAGGTCAATGTCAATGTGGTACCTATAACCCCATCTGCGACTAATACACTAGAAATAACACCACCATTTAGAAAAATGAATTTTAGTGGAAAAAAGACAGTTGGAAACACATCTAAACAAGGAGAAACGACTAGAGGAGTCATTTCAGGATGTAACAGTCAAATATCTACATCGTGTGGAGGTAGTAGTTCAACACAATTCAAAATGGCAGGACATGATCCCACGGTTAGGTTACTAAAATTTTGGGGAGAGGCATCAGAGGACCCTGAAAATCACTTATTCATCCGTGAGAAGATCTAAGAAGAAAATAAGATCACATATGAGGATACAAACTTGCTCAATTATCTATCATTCTAAGAGACCACACACTGGATTGGTACACGAGCTTAGCTTTAAACGGTCCACCAAGAGTAACATGGACTATTGCAGATGTGAAAAAACTATTGATAAATGAATTTTAGAAGCCTAGCTCAGAGGATTGGTACATGAATGAAATGATTGAAATCAGGAAAAAAACAAGTGAGTCTGTTTGGGAGATTGATCATAGGTTTAAGTGTCAAAAGACAGATCCAACAATAGAGGAGATGAAGAAGGATATGAAGAATCTAACATTTTATCTTAACCAGAATAAGGGAAAATAGAAAAGAGAAGCTATTTGGTGTACCACATGCAGGACATGAGGAAACCATAAGAACAAATGTCCAACTTTCACACAGTACATGGCAACAGGAGTACCAAATCCTTTTCCAATAGGAGGACCATGGTGTGAGATTTGTAAAACACATGGGTATGATCCATATCATTGTCCAATGATCTAGAAGTACCAGAAAGTACCCAAAAGTTCATATTACAATTTTTGCAAGTCAGTGGTTCATGATGATAAATATTGTAGGACAATGAAGCTAATGAGAGAAATAACTTCAGATACTTATAGGGTGCAAGCATAAATGATGATAGGGAAAGTTTCACCTTAGTTTAACCAGGTACCACCTCCATACAACAATGTGCAACAACAGTATAATAATGTGCAACCATAGTATAAACCCACGCAATACAACCAGGTACCTTAGTACAATGCATTGCGAGGAGATCGAGGTGGATATAGAGGTGAAGGATGAGGTAGAGGAGGATTTGGAAAAGGCAGAGGTCCAATAGTGTGCCGAAAATTCCAACAAACAACACATTATGCAAGGGAATGTCCACTTCCACTTGCGACATGTATGTACTGTCGCGCAATAGACCATGATACATAAGAGTTTCGAACATTATTGGGAAATATCCAAGAAAATAGGAACCAAAACAACAAGAATTTCCATTTGATTTCTGCAAAATCTAGAGAGGATAAATGAAACATCAACATATTTACATGAGGAGGAGCTAAGACGTGAACTGACATACTAAGACAAGATCCAGTGTAATACCAATGGGTGAAGAATAATATTGAACAACAAAAGAAGTTTTATGCATGGAAAGGAAAGTAAACATTCAAGGAGGCAAGACAAGAGTTTCTTAAGAAAAACGATGCATCTACATTAGTTGTGCAGCATACTCAGAATGTACCAGTGTATGAGATGCCTTCCTCAATGGACCACACCAGGGAAGCTCAACCTTTAGAACAAGTAAGTAACATAACAAAATTTCTAGAATCTCATGTCAAGTTATTAAAGGATCCATCATCTATAAAGATCTTACAAAATCTACTAGAAAGATGTAACACAAAGGAAGAAGGAAAATTAGAGTAGAAAATAGTCAATCATCTCCATACAAGGAGAAGGACAAGCAAAGAATTCAGGTTGAATTCCAATGACTTCAATTTGGGTGATATTATACTGGAATTAGGTTCTAATGTAAATTTTTTACCTAAGAAGACATGGCAATGTATGGGAGAACCCACCTTAGGCTATTCATCCGTGCAACTGAAATTAGAAAATCAGCACAGAGTGCACACTATGAGAGATTTTGAAGTAATAGAGATAGTAGATTGCACAACACCATATCCATCATTGCTTGGACTAGATTGGGAATTTGATAACCGGGCCATAATCAATTTTAAGACAAGGAAAATGATGTTTGAATCAGGTGAATATAAAGTCATTGCACCATTATACCCTTCAGAAGGAGAAATGTTTGTATAACCCACTTGTTTAGATTTGGAGGAAATAAACAAGTTGTACAGAACCGTTGTGAGTGAATAAGATTATCTTATCCCAACTGCATATGGTTTAATCAACTGGAGAATCATCACATCATGTGCTTCTGACTTAGATACAGGGTTGGAGAATTGACAAAAATGATTACATGAAGTTTCCACAAGAAGATATGAAATAATATACCACGCAATAAGATGGGTTGGTACAGAGGTAAGAGAACATCTTAGTTTTCATGGGGTAAATTACCTAGAGGAATTTCTGACAAAATATGAAGAGTAAGTATTAGAAATTGATAGGATCTTAGTACTAGATATTTCACTCAAGGCCACACTTGTAAGATGGTGGAGTGGACACAAAGAAACCATTCATGACTGGTATCAGTGCAAATGAATACTGTGCATTAGATTTGGCACAGAACATGGGAGCCATAAAATGCATAGCTTTGATGGGAAAGGAACACTAGCAGAACACTTAGATAAGTGCAAGTCTCTATGGATGATGACACCACCAGAAGAATGGCCTAATCACTTCATTCATACCTTGGAAGGAATCCCAAAAAATTGGTATGAACACCAGGATATGTCTAGAGGTACTACAGAATGGAAAACAATACAACATAATTTTGTAGTAAATTTCTCATTTGAACATGAGAACCCCAACATTGATTCAACATTGAAGCAGATAAGATGTTTGATATTGATTCATGAACCAATGGTTGAAATCATGAAAAAATATCAACAACAAAAAAGACATTGAAATAAATATTGTCATGCTATCATGTTGAAGAAGAAACACCAGATGAAGATGACCCACACAACATTAAAATTATAGAAATTGAAGGATAAAGAGAGGTGGAAGGTCCATCTATGGAGTCAGAAGTATTACTTCAGAAATAAAAGTTAATAAAGTCAACATTGGGACAATTGACAATCCTAATATGGAAAGTATTAGAGACTATTGGGATGAACAAACAGTACAAAGAATTACATAGTTACTGTGCGAATACAATGACATGTTCCCAACAAAATTTGTAGAGATGAAATGCATAGAAAGAGAGCTAGGAGAGATGAAGATACCTCTCAAACCTATTGGTTGTGGAGCCTGATTATATTCCTAATTCAGAGGTCTTTTACTTTCAGCCGTGTTTATACCCCATGAAGTATTTACACACCAGAAGTATGTACACTCTTCCATGCGGGGGAGTGCAGAGGGGGGATACCCCCTCTGCAAGGTCCAGGGGGTCTATCTCCCTGGCTGGGGCGTTTGGGGGCAAGTGGGCTCCTAGCGGGGGTTCGGGGGCGAAGCCCCCGAAGGAATTTTTTCCTTGTAAATGTATATTATAATTTCATTGTAAATATGGACCGTTCATTATAAGGTTGTAGATCTAACGGTAGAGATTATGTTAGGGTTTTTGGCCCTAGAAGGAAACCCTCTTTTATGAGGGAAACGTATTGTGGCTATGGTTGATGGTGAATATTTTATTCTGAGATAGGAGACTGTGAGAGAAAGAAGAGGAAGTTACAACGGGTTTGTTGTAAGTTGTATCCCTTCATATGTTGGATAATAATAAAGGAAGGACCTGGAAATTTCTCTAGTGGACGTAGCCCACACTGGGTGAACCACATAAATCTGTGTCTCTATTGTATTATGTATCTTCTGTGTTTTGTTTCCAGATTTGTTTTATTTTATTTCTCCACGGTCCTGTTTTTGTAACAACTGGTATTAGAGCAAAAGGTAACTCACAGGAAAAGAGGGTTCCTAGTTCGAGTGGAAGCAATGTCGGAAGATGTAAAGTTTAGGGTTGAGAAATTTAACGACCAAAACTACCAGTTATGGAAGATGTAGATGGAAGACTATTTATATCAGAAGGATCTATTCCTACCATTGGGTGGAATACCATATAAGCTGACAGCTATGAAGGATGAAGAATGGGATATTCTTAACATAAAGGCTCTAGGAACGATATGGCTGAGCTTGGTAGCGTCGGTGGCTTTCAATATTTTGAAAGAAAAGACAACAAAGGGTTTGATGGATGCATTGTCCAAATTGTATGAAAAACCCTCGGCATCTAATAAGGTATTTCTAATGAAGAGATTATTTAATATGAAGATGTCGGAAGGTGGGTCTGTTGCAGATCATTTAAATAATTTTAATATGGTTACTAATGAACCAAGTTCTGTAAAAGTGGACTTTGATGATGAGGTTAGGGCTCTTCTAATCTTGTGCTCATTGCCAAAAAGATGGAACGACTTGGCCATGGCTGTAAGTAACTCTATCTCTGGTTCAAATACTATAAAATTTGATGATGTTGTTGGTGTTATCCTTAGTGAGGAAATGTGACAGAAAATCATAGGTGAGACATTAGGAAATGCATTGAACATGGAAAACAGGGGAAGACAAAAGGATAGAGGAAAGGGTTTTGGGAACCGTGGGAATTCTAGGAAGGGAAGATCCAAATCCAGACTTGGAAAGATAGAGTGTTGGAATTGTGGGAAGAAAGGACATCTGAAGAAAGACTGCATAGCTCCAAAGAAACAAAGAGATGGACATTACGAGAGAAATTAGGAAGAAAATGTAACAGGTGATGTGTTACGAGATGCTTTGATTCTTTCTGTAGATAATATTTCTAAGTCTTGGGTAGTAGATTCAGGGGCTTCATTTCATGCCACACTCCATTGGAAACATTTTCTAGATTATGTTCAAGGTGATTTTGGACAGGTTCATTTGGGTGACGATGCACCATGCAAAATTGTTGGAATGAGAAAGGTAAAAATAAAGCAACGCAATGGAAACCAATGGTTGTTGAAAGAGGTAAGACATGTGCCATATTGAAGGAAAAATCTAATTTCAACAGGGTAGTTGGAAAGTGAAGTTTGTATATCCATATTTACAGGTAATATGTGGAAGGTCATCAAAGGATCATTTGTGATAGCGAAAGGAGAGAAGGTAGGTACATTGTATTTATGTACTGGTAATACTGACTCTTCTATATCTTTAGCTTCTACAGGAGTGGATACAACACTGTGGCATCATAGGTTTGGACACATGAGTGACAAGGAGATGCAGATACTTCACAAAATAAATTTGTTTCCAGATCTTAAACAAATTGATTTGGACTTCTATGACCATTGTGTTTATGGAAAATAGAAGAGAGTCAGATTTCTCGGAGTCAGAAAAGAAAAGATGAGTGAAAGGTTAGAGCTTGTGCATACAAATGTATGGGGACCATATCAGGTATCATCTCTTGGTGGATCTCATTATTATGTTACTTTTATTGATGCTGCAACTATAAAAACTTGGGTTTATTGCATTCAACAAAAATCAGATGTTTTTGATACTTTTAAGAAATGGAAAGATTTGGTTGAGAATGAGACATGAAAAAAGTTGAAGTGTCTCAGATCAGATAATGGAGGTGAATATTGCAGCAAGGAGTTTGATGATTACTGTTCATACCATGGGATTCACATAGAGAAGACAGTTCCAAGAACACCACAAGAAAATGGTGTGTCAGAAAGGATGAACAGGACAATCATGGAGCGTGCAAGGAGTATGAGATTGCATGCTAGTTTTCCCTTATAGTTTTGGGTAGATGTTGTAGATACTGTTGTTTACTTAATAAATAGAGAACCTTCAATCTGTTTGGATGGTAGAATTCCAGAGGAGGAATGGTCAGGAAAAAAGGTAAACTATTCTGTTTTGAAAACTTTTGGTTGCGAAGCATTTGTCCATATTGATAAAGAAAATAGAACAAAGCTTGAGGCAAAATACAAGAAGTGTACCTTTATTGGATATGGTGTTAATGATTTTTTTTATCACTTATGGGATTATGAAAATAACAAAATAATTAACAACCTCTTGACCTTCTAGTATATGTGCTAATGATAGACCTTGTTTCATACCGCTCAAGACCTAATTCAAACTAACCAATCCCAAATGGATAACAAATGAAAATAAAACTACTACTTGCTGCACCGGGCAGGCGGGCATTGCTATTTCACAATCATCGATTGTGATGAAAACACTGAGTGCTTTATCTCTCGATTCTAAGCATGAGTTAGCATTTCTGCTTTTTTCCCTGCCCTGGGGGGAAGGAAAAAGAGATTACCTTTGATTTGGTAGGTGCATCATAAATGATTCTGGATGGTCCCATTTGGTTTGATCAATCATGTGGGAAGAAGGAGCACCAGTCAAATGCTACAACGCAAAGACAACATCACACTTCTTGCTTGAACAAGTGATCACCTGATTTGGATGTCCAAGGATTTTGATGAGTGAACAAGGAACTCACTTTATCAATAGTACAATCAGGGATATGAATGAGGAGTTTGAAGTATATCACTAGAAGAGTACACCATACCATCCTCATGAAAATGTAATAGTAGAATATTTCAATAAGATCTTGGAGGATGCCCTGACAAAGATATGAAATGTCAGAAGAGATTATTCATACTTGAAAATACTGTTAGTACTATGGGCCTATAGGACCACATGTAAGAAGTTGATAGGACAAACACCATTCATATTGGTGTATGGGAAGGAAGCAGTAGTACCGTTAGAATTTCTGGTTCCCAATTTGCTCGTAGCAAAAATTACCAACATGACAGAAAGAGGAACAATAAAGGAGAGGTTAAATCAACTAATGGATATGTAAGAGGATAGGATTCTAGCAAAATTTCACCATGAAGTGCAGAAAGCAAGAGACAAATCCTAACATGACATACATATTAAAAAGAAGAGTTTTAAGGAGGGCAACCTAGTCCTTCTCTATGACAGTAAATTTTTCCAACATCCTAGTAAATTTAGAATGCATTGGCTAGGTCCATATGAAGTAAATACTATCACAGATGGGGGATATGTACAACTAAAGGACTTGGGAGGAAAAAAACTGAAAGGAATAATCAATGGGAGTCAAATGAAACTATACAGGGACAATCGACCTCCTAACACTTAAAAGTCACAACAGAATGATAAAAACATGTATATAGTGTACCATAGAAGAGATTAGGACATAAAAAGGAGAAAAAGAGGGAAAAACAAATAGAAAAATAGAAAATGGAAGAAAAACACAAAAAGATGTAACAATTGACTATACCACAAGAAGGAATGGAAAAAGTTGTGTGTAGTAATTATCGTGAAAAACATCAGAAGACAACGCGTATTAAAATTAAAGATGGTGCAAATGCATGAAAAACAGGAAAAATTGACACAAACGAGTCTATAAAAGGAAGAAAGCACACATTTATTCAACACTTAGTGATTTTCAAGCACATAGTGAAAAATAGAGAGCGTGTCATAGCTAGCAGTTTATGCAAGAGAAAGCAGGTGTGTGAATTTGAGAGAGGATAACTCCACCAAAGTTCGGCGCGCCAGGACAATTCGTTAGGATTACTTAGTAGGGGAAAATGTGTAAGGAAAGAATGCAACAACCTGAAAATGTGGTCAAGCTGCAAGATGTTACCACCTCTGACCCATAATCTATTAGCCTAAAAAGGGTTGAGGAAGATACCTTCACATCATAGCAAGGAGAAATAGGGAAGAGATCCGGGGCCTAGAATGGTAGTTCAAACCCTAACCCCAAGATGCCTATCAAACATGAGGAAACAATGCAACTGTAACAATCCCAGGAACACGAGGAGGTATTGGTCAAAGACATCACTGACCGATGAGAGTCCGGAAGGGAATAAGAGGACACAGAGGCAATAGAGGCAGGAACATATTCTATGGGACAAAAAAGAAAGACACCCGACACCATGGAGATTACACTCCCTTATATCCCAGACATAGTCATCACTGTGGATGATATGCTGGAAAAGGTACCTAAGCTTAGGTACACCGACCATGATTTGCGCGATGTGGCCAAGTTTACATAATTGGTCGGGGAAAATTATCTAATAAACACAAGGGGAAATTGGACCCCTCGACAAACCCACACTGAAGCCCACACAGTGGATCACTGGGCTATACAATCCGAGCATCATGAATCTATTGGACACACTGCATTTTGGGTGCGGTAAGAACATCAGGCTCTATGTTAAAAATATAGTCACCCACATCCATGGAGGCATCCTATGGATGGATAGACTGGTGCAGATAGATGTGGAATTGATTTCCAATATCACAAGACTTCCCACAATCGATGTGCAACCCGAAGAATACCAATATAACAAGGTGCATGAAAAATAAATAATAGAACAGGTTAAACCGTAGTTTGACACTACTCAGGGCAATAGGGGAATTGTCATAAAATATATCAATGACAACGCGAAAAGGTTCACCAGAAAGCTGATGTCATGTATAATTTTGAGGAAATGTCATAGAGAGGAAGCACCAGCAGACATTATTGCAATAGTCACGTAGTGCGTGAAGGGGGTTAAGTTCAGCAGGGCACCATACCTACTAAACCAGTTCTTAATAGACTATTGAGATGCACAAGATAATGGAACCAAGTTCCATTACTCATAGTTGATCATATTTGTAGCTTTGGTAGAGTGGTAGGATAGAATGGGGAAGTGTTATGTGGCCAGATACGAGTTCCTCTGACAGGTCAAGGACAACAAAAACCAATAGGCAAACAACACAATGTTTGCATTGCTACTAAAAGAGATCCAACAATGCACAATGAATGTGTGACACATACCGATGAAGGTAGTGCAAGAGACAGATGGGATAACCAAGTTCAAGGTGTCCAGGAATCATGTATGGATCCAAGATGCCAGACTCAAGATGTATTACTGCATCATGAGAGAAGAAGTGGACTGGATCATCAAAGACTAGCCTGTGCAGTGGAAGATACCGGTAGACAAACTAGCCATGAGGATAGGCATGACACAGTCCTCTAGGTTTAAGGAAAAGGCGAAAGCAGACTCGTCAGTCAGAAAATGTAGCTCGAATGATAATACTAGAATAACTACAATGCAAAATCAACCAACTAGGGGTAGCGTAGTACCACAATGGTCAAGGCGAACACCAACAACAAAAAGGATAGGAAGACAACCATAGAGTTGGAATAAGGATACTTCATAGGCTGGAGAAAAAAGAACCCAGGGTACGAAAAGTGGGGAACAACTCCCAAAGAAAGTAGGGAAGCCCATGTAGGAAAAGGATGAGCTTAAGAAAAGGAAATACAAAATAAGGGACCCAGACATCACCTAACCGAGGATGATGTAGAGCTAGTCACAGACAAAGTCCAAGATAGGGGTCGATAAGTAGTTAGAATTATAGAAGCACAGCAGGAAGAAATCATGGAAAATATCCTAGAGGTCCATGAAAACATACAAAAACTAAGAAAACAAGAAAGACCAGGGGCCACCACATAGCAAGAGGAAAGGACACAGTGACCGCCACAGAAAGAAGGAGAGGAGACCATGCATTTCATAGTCCAGAGAAGGGAAACATTTTTGTTAATGCGTCAAATGATCATATTAGATCTGGATACTGCATAGAAAATCCTGGAGGAGGTGGAGAAAGTGGAAATGGCCATGGAACAGATACCCACTAAGGCATTGTACAAGCTCCAGGCTAGTGTGATGCAAGAAGTGTAGTCTAGGGCCCACACGGATGTGACAAAATTAGAGGTGGGAAGAGGATTCATGGAGATGCTTCAAATTACATGCGAGCAATTGATCGAAGAGGAGGAAGAGAAAGAACACACAGATAAATTAGAACAGGGATTGACAATGACATACAACCACATTCCAAATATCACGCAAGTAGTGGAGAGAAGCATAGAGGAGAAGACCAACCTCATTGCTAAAATAATTGATCAATAAAGATAGGAGATTGAGGAGCTCAAAGAAAGGCTCAACCCTGCGAATCCTCTTAAGGTTTGAGAACAAAGAAAACATGAACCTGCATCGAAATAGCTGATATGGAGAACCAGGCAAAGGGAGCAGAAGAACTGTTCGACAGAGACGCGCAGTTATGGAAAACACTAGAATAAGATGAGAAGGTCCAACAGTGGGACCATAAAGAGGAAAGATTCAACACTACCATACAAGAGATCAAGCAAAGGAATAATACAATGAGCATCAAAGAGCACTTGAATGGCACTCAAGACATGAAGAAGCTACAAACAAAGTTGAAAGTAGGGTAGATGAAGAAGCAAGAGAGACAAGAAGAATTGGAACCCCTCCGAGAAAATTAACCATAGGTGATTGCACATTTGGAGGAATATAAGACAAGTAGAGCACATACATAAGAAGAGAGTGCATCACAAGTGAAAGAGGAAATAACAACGTAGACAATAGAGGCACTAACAAAGAAAGTCACACAGATGAGAGAGAAAGCAAAGGAACGAGCAGAAAAATTCCACAGTCTAGATAGGGCTGCTAGATTTAATTCACACACACCTTGGATTTCTTTTTCCGAAGGTTTTTCCTTATTTATTAGTCATAATAATTCATTATCCAGTCTCCTATATTTTATGGGAGAATATTCCACCAAGAGAATATTCTCTTTCAGTTCACACTTCAGTTTGACTAGTTGAGTTGAGTTTAGATGCTTCATTGGTTTTGTGACCATGAAACATTGGGATCATCACCATATAATTTTCACTTGCCTTGGGATCATCATAAGATTGGCACATTACCCTTGATTCCCTGATTTACTCCTCACTACTCTCTGTTCAGTCAGTTAATTGAATACTAGTTGACTAGTTAACTCAACTAGGTGGCATTTCACTCCCATAATTGCCTGAGAGACTAGACTAGGTGGAATTTCACTCATGTATCTGTTGGTGTGTGTACATATCACTCTATACCACCACTATGGTGCATTGTTTCTCCTCCAGTACACACTCTTTGAGTTATACCGAGTATATCATGTGTAAATTATTCATTATTCACAATGGTTAATGAGAATTCTTCTATTCTTTCTCTCCTTCTTCTTCTTTCTTAATTTCTCTCTACAAATGTGTGTAGTATTTTCTAGATAGATATATTCTACGCATTTTCAACACATTTACATGGTATATGGTCCGACATACTGATAAGAAAATGCTACACCAAAATTTTTTGCAGGTACAAAAGATTGAAGACAACAGAAATATGGATTTCCAAAAATAATTCATTCTTACACCTTACAAATACTTTGCATGGAAGGGAAAAATATCCATACATATCTGAACCATAGGGTTGTATAGGTTAACCTTGAATATAGATACAAAACCGACATTATCCGTAGAAAAATCCAAGTATTTAAATCGCATGGATGAGGCACTCAGAATAATTTGCAGTCTTATTTCTCCCGATCTCTTCCACCTTGGAAGGGATCTTTGGAAAACATGATAATATGAGGGGACACATGATGGAGGTGGAATTGCTCACATTGGATCCAAAAAACTTCGAAAATATCCAATATTTCTTTACAAAATTCAAGGATTTACCGTCGTAACTCAAAGCTTGTGGGGTTGATAAGTTGAAGGAGGAGAAACAAATGGTTCTCACCATTCTCTCCAATCTTGGTCCTGAATTATCTGTATTATTATCCACATTCCATTCTGTCAGATTATCCTCTGGATCCACTTGGAATATGCCTTCTCTTGAGGACCTTATCAAATCCTTGACACAAGAGAAAACCAAGCTCATCAACATGGGCACAATCAAAGGCCCAAGGGTGCATGCACTCACTGTGCAATATGGTAGCCAAAAATATCATAAATATAAAGATAAATAAAAAATGAAATCTCATGCACATTTGAAGAAGGAAAGGTACACAAAACCCTTCATCGATGCCTTCGAATCTAAAGGGGAAAAGGTAAGAAAAGGGGAGAAATGCACGTACTGTCACAAAGGATTCCATATAGAATTCACATGCATGCAAAAAAAAATAGATCTGATGACTCAAATACTTCAAGAAAACAACCTTGTATATCGTATCCCCAATGGTGCTAAGGAGAAGAAGCCATAAGATCATAATTCCAAGAAAGGAAATTTTAGCCATGCCTTGATTTCCATCAACTCCTCTCCTGGTGCTTGTATCGTTGATTCAGGAGCATCACATCACATGGTTTCCTCAAAATAAGTATATTGTTCATTGGATGCATGCAAAGGTCCTCCTATTCTGATGGGGAACAACTCTTCTATCGAAGTCAATGACAAAGGAAGGATTGAACTCACCAACGGAATCTTCGAGAATGTGTTGCACACTCCCAAAATTTTCGTCAACCTTCTTTCCGTGTATCAGATGATGAATTTCTACACTGGAAAGAAATTCATATTCACATCAAATGTATTGTAAATATATGACATCCAAACCAACTCCAGAGTTTCTACCAATGAGGTAAATGATCAGTCTAGATTGTATACATTTTCTAAATCCATTAAACCTGATTTTTCTTTACTACTTACTCATGCTGATGAAAGTAGTAGGATATGGCACAAAAGGTTTGGACATTTGAATTTTAGATACATGCAACAACTTAGAAAGAAAATATTGGTTGTTGGTATACCAAACATCCATTTCTCCAAGGGAGTATGTGAGGGATGTGTTCTCGGAAAACACCCTCAAGAGAAATTCAACAAAGGAAAGTCTCAAAGAGCCTCCACACCTTTAGATTTGATCCACAGTGACCTCATGGGTCCTTTTACACATCCATATATTAACAAAGCGATGTTTGTTCTCATTTTTGTTGATGTTTTCTCACATTTTATATGGATCTACTTTCTCAGGAAAAAATCTGAGGTCTTTCAACACCTCAAATATTTCAAAGCCCTGGTTGAGACACAGTCCGGAAAGAAGATCAAAGTCCTTCGAAATGATAATAGGGGAGAGTATGTAAATCATGAGATCCATAATATTTTCCATGAGGCAAGGATTTAGTTGCAACACATAGTTCTGTATACTCTGCAACAAAACAGAGTTGTTGAGCGAAAAAAAAAATCTCTGAAAGAGATTGTATCTTGCATGTTGTATGCAAAGTCACTACCATAGAGACTATGGGCCAAAGAAATTAATTGTGCAACATACATCCAAAACATATCTCCCCATATATTTGCCAAGGATAAGACCCCCTATGAGTCTTGGAGCGGCCTCAAACCGGAAGTGACCCACTTTTTCATTTTTGGTTCACCCTCTGAAAAGAGGAAGGAACTTGATCCACAAAGAAATGTGTATTCTTATTGGATACCCCAATGGTGTGAAGGGATATAGACTTATTGATATTTCCTCGGATAGGCTCATCATTGAGAGAAGTGTCCAATTCGAGGAAAGTGTCTTGAATGTACCTCAACAGCTGCATGCAGACACCTTCATTCTTCCACCTGTCGGAGATGAAGAGCATGCACATGTTGACTCTTCTTCATACGAGAGTTTTGATTTAGAGGAATCAAATGATTTAGATTCAGAGTTAGTACATTCAGATGCAGAGTTAGAGCATCCATATGTAGTTGTAGAGCCAGAGAAGAGGTCCAAGTGGGAACATACTACTCTTTAGGATGCAGAGGATCTTGTTGGTGATCCAACCAATAGTAGGAGGACTCGATTTGATTTTGAGGAGCCTCCTGTTGCACTCATTTCCACTGAACCATTTCCCTCTAGGCATATTTTCTTGGTTCATTCTTGAGATCCACAGTCTTATGGAGAGGCTGCTGGAAATCCATTTTGGGAATCTGCCATGTAGAAGGAGTACAAATCCCTCCTTGAGAACCAGACTTGGGTTCTGGTTCTTCTGGTTCCCCTTCCTTCTGGGAGGAAACTTGTCAGATCCAGATGGGTCTACAGGACCAAGAGTGAAATGGATGGACAAATTAGCAGATACAAAGCCATTTTCACCAAAGGATTTCAATAGGTTCATGGTATTGAATATGATCAGACCTTCACTCCAGTAGCGAAGATGGATTCCATATGATTGGCACTTTCCATTGCGAAAACCAAGGGATGGGAATTCCATCAGATGGACGTGAATAATGCATTTCTTCACAGTGATCTCTTTGAGGAGATCTACCTGGAGCAACCCCATGGATTTATGCAGGACTCGTATTTGGTATGTCGACTGAATAAGTCCCTTTATGGCCTCAAGCAGGCTTTGAGGGCATGGTATGACAATATGGACTCATACCTATTGTCACAAAACTTTGTACATTCTAAATCAAACCCGAATGTGTACATGATCAGGACGAATGATTCACTTCTACTTTTAGTTCTGTATGTTGATGATTTGTTGATCACCGGTTGCTCAAATTCAACGATTTTTGTAGTCAAGATGATCCTACATGACATGTTTTTGATGATGGGCATGGATCCTCTACACTTATTCCTTGGACCCGAGATCAGTTAGGATGCATCAGGCATCAAAATGTCTCAGTCCAAGTATGCACGAAATCTCCTTGAGATATTTCACATGACAGACTGCAAGTATACTCCGACTCCTTTCCTATCAGGAGTCAAAATTGAGGATGGAGGGGAGAATCAACTAGTTAAAAACACATTATATATATAGCTAGTGGGGATCTTGTTGTATCTCACACACTCCAACTAGACCTCTCATATGCAGTTGGCACAATTTCCAGGTTCATGTAGGAGTTGCATGAGCTACATTGGAAGGCTGCAAACCATATCCTTCGATATGTATAAGGCACCACCACCTTTTGGATTCACTATGCAACATAATATACATTATATCTCATCGATTTTACTAATTCTGACTGGGCTAGCGAGAGCATTGATCGCAAGTCCACATATGATTACTCACTCAGTCTTGGTTCCGGGCCTATCTATTGGTCGAGCAAGAAGCAAGATGCCATTTTTATATCTTCAAAAGAGACATAGTAGATAGGGGTAGTTAACATAACCATTTAGGCTATGTGGCTACAACATTTTCTCACTGATTTGGGAATTTAGTTTCATCGGCCGATCGTCATCTGGTGTGACAACTAGAGCACTTTGAAGTTCTAGAGAGATCCAGTTCAGAGGCAGTGGACAAAGAACATCAAGATCCACATGTACTACATATGTGACTTAGTACATGAGGGTATCATCGACCTACAATTTTGTCCTTTAGAAAAATAGATGACAACCATCTTCACCAAGACCTTCACTGAGTAGAAGTTCCATTCTCTGCGAAGTCATCTTGGAGTGAAGGACATAATTGCCTAACAAATGTAGTTCTTTTTTTCACATACATTGTACCTTGAGGGGGTGTTTTTCCCATGAGGTTTTCCCTTTTTCCTCACTTTACTTAAATGTATCTTTTGTATTTTGGTAACTAACACAACCTCGTTGTTGGGACGCATTATTTATTTTCACCATAGTGATGTTCAGGGGGGGGTGTTGGAGTTACTTCACACACACCTAGGATTTTTTTTTCCTAACATTTTTACTTGTTTATTAGTCATAATTAGTCATAATCTAGTCTCCTATATTGTAGGGGAGAATATTCCACCTAGAGAATATTCTCTTTCAGTTGACACTTTAGTTTGACTAGTTGAGTTGAGTTTAGATGTTGCATTGGTTTTGTCACCATGCAACATTGGGATCATCATCAACTAATGAACACTTTCCTTGGGATCGTCACCAGAATGGCGCATTACCCTTGATTCCATGATCTACTGCTCACTACTCTCTGTTCAATCAGTTTAGTTGACTAGTTAACTCAACTAGGTGGCAGTTCAATCCTGTAACTTCTTGAGAGACTAGACTAGGTGGAAGTTCACTCCCATAACTACTGGTGTGTGTCAAGATCACTCTAGACCAACACTATGGAACATTGGTTCTCCTCCAGTGAAAACTAACTGAGTTATACCAAGTGTATCATGTGTAAATTATTCTTTATTCACAACGGTTAATGAGAATTCTTCTATTCTTTCTCTCCTTCTTCTTCTTTCTCAATTTCTCTCTGCAAATGTGTGTAGATTTTTATAGCTAGATCTATTATGTGTAGGTTCAACACATTTAAAAGGGAAGTGGAGGTAGTGTGCACTACCTAAGTGGCTCGAGACAAGCCACATGTTAGTGTTGGGGGCATGTTGTGCGTAGGCCTATTCTGAAGAAAGACCCAATCTTGGAGGGAAAGGCCCAATTTTGGAGGGAAAGGCCCAATTTTGGAGAAGAAAAGCTAGCAAGGAAAGCAACACGTGCGAGGAAAAACAACATGCAAGAGGAGAAGAAATGCAAGGTATGAAGGAAAGAAACCCTAACCATATTAGGGCTAGGGTTTTGGTAAAGATTGTAATGGATATAATATTGTAAAATAATATAAATAAGAACCTAGGAGCTCTAGGTTAGGGGTTTGGTGATTGTTCTAATTTTTTGGTTCAATCAGTGTAGTTGAGATATTGTCATAAAAGATGTTGAGTTGTAGAAGGGTCAAGAAAATATATTTTGAGGGTTATATCACAGGATAAGGAGCTTGGTATGATCTAGTCCACCTCACAGAGTTTATTGAACCTTTTCTTGATTGAATGATGGGAGATGTAGTGCATGCAGTGCCATATTTTGCAGAAATACAAATAATAGAGCAGAGAAGCCAGATCTTTGTGGATATATCCTAGGAGGGGATGAACCAAGGTAAAACATGTGTTATCTATGATATTTATTGAATATTTACCTTCTGTCAGTAGTTAGTTTATGAATGAATGGTTAAGAGAGATACATTAGAATGCATGCATGGCTTAAAGGATGAATGAGTCCTAGGAATAATAGAAGGAATAATCAGATTAGTGAACAAAGAAGATGAAATACAATCCTAGATTGTTACACATGATTTTAGTCACTCTGGTGGTGTCTCAACAGTGATTTATTCAAGCTCCCAACAAGGACTTTTTGCCTGAGAAAACGAGCTCCTGTCTTCTTCCAAAAACATATTTTTAAGATGAGTTCGTAGGCTTCCTATGGTCTAGGGTGCGAGAATACTTCGTTCTCACAGACCACCCACACTTAGGGTGTGAACTTCTCACAGTCTGCTCCATATATAGGGTGTGAACATGTTTTTAAGCTTGGAAAGGAGAAGAGGTCTCGAGGGTTCTAGAAGGGAATCTTCTAGAAAATGAGTTGGCATTCACATGGTTGTCATTCTATTGACTTCTCAGATTTGATGGGATCATCCTCATCCATGTAACCATCTCTCCTTCTCCTATAAATTGAAAGGTTTCTCATGGAAAATATTAAGCAAGATTGAATGAAGAATTGGTGAAAGAATTGTGTGAAGAACCCTGCTTGGACAGAAGCTTGAAGGCTCTATTTGGTCTATCAAGAGGAATTGGATCTTCTTCATGCAAGTACAGAGAAAGTTTGTGTGTTAGAACCAAGGGTCACTAAAAGGAAGCTTGCAACATCAAGGTGATCAGATTGTATCTTCTGCTTTCAATTAATATGATACAGCAACATGTCCATTTCCCATAAAGTCACTCTTTCTTTATTATGTAATTCCTTGATCATATGCATAGGTTGACATTGAACATAATTTTATATATTCACTTTGGTTGGTTGGTGTTGTCTTGGAATTGACTTCATGAGAGCACCAAAGTGAAGTGGGAACAATAGAGACCTAAGGAAGCGATATAAAGGTATGCCACTTATTCTTTCTCTTTAGTAGATTCAATGACTACAACTTAGGGAAAGAGTCGTGTCCTGTCCTGTTTTGTTCTAGATCCAGGTTGATCTAGGGATATCTGTTAGTGTCCGCACCTATCGATCTGTCCAATAACAAAATTGGCGACTCCACTGGGGATGCAACCAATTTTTGGTGGTTTTTCCTTGGCCATTTGCTCTTAACTTGCCATTTTTCATTTCCATCAATCTCTGAGTCTTCAGGAGACCCTGATAGACTCCCTAGGCCTAGAAGTTCCTTCAAAAGTTTCAGGCCTTCTCGCACTGCACCCTTCTGTATCCTATGAGAAATACTAAAGTTCGCAACCTATTGTTCAGTTCAGTGCAAACTTCTCACACTCTTCTTATGTCCAGCCTGCGATAATCCTTGATTCTCGCACTATACACCACTGCCAGCCTGCGAATCCATTTGCAAATTTTTTGGATTAAGGTTTTTGTATCCTCAGATGCCCAGATTTGTATGTGCGTCTCAAAAGAACTTCTTTGGCCAGTGATTGATTGTTTCTTGACTTCGAGTCTCATGAATGATTATTCTTCAGAAATCAAAATCTCTTCTTGTTCATTTTTTCTCAATTGTTATCTCTTGACCTTTTCTTAACAAGGATATAATCTCTGGTTTTGAAATCTGAGTGCTTGTTTGGTTGGGGGCCGGTGATCGGTTTAAAAATTGGGATTAATTGTCTTTTTCAATTGCTCATTACTTGGAAAATTGTTATTTTTGTCTTCATTGAAATATTGGTTTGGGTTTTTTGTTGTATATTTATTTTTCATTGGTTGCTTGTTTTTTCTTAGTTCCACCACTGTTGTTTGGTTTCTAATAAAAAATTAAATACATTTTCTCTTTTTTTTAAGAAAATTTTTATTCAAAAATATTGGCATTCAATTGTTGAAATAGAACGAATAAAGAATTTGCATTGTTCATGATTGATTGATATTGCATTTTAGAGACGATCATACATCGTAGTTCACATTGTTCCAGAAAATTCCTCTCTCCCTCCTATAAATAGGATTCATCGTATTTTTTTTTTGTATCATTCATCCCTATCTATGCATTGTTGGGTCAGAGTCTCACACAACATCGGTTTCATTTCCATCTCCTTTGAGTAACAACAACCTTTAATAATATTGCGCAATTTTAAAATTTAACTAGTAACTTTTTCTAGGGATCTTTTGCACAAACATTAGCTAGGCTAGAGCTTTGGAATAGGCAATGAGACACACTCTCCAAAGCACAAAACACACAATAGCATCTTGTGGTAAGGAGTGTCAAATTCCATTTGCAACATTTTGTCCTGGGAAGCCTTCTCACGCAAGGGTCATACCTGAGGTCGCATCGAGATTGACAGAGTTACTCACCCTGCTTTGTTGATATCGGTGTATAGATTTCATGTATTACGAGAGTCACTTGAAGGTATACCCACAATGATGAGTGGAAGCCTCTCAAGCTGATTTCGGGCTAGATACCCTACCCTTGCATGTGGATCAGACTATCGACTATTCCCCTAGGAATTATTGTTGGTGGTAGTAACCTTAGTAGCCTATCTTCTTAAGGTCTTACACAAGGTGACTATGAAGGGGCAAGTCTTCACGGTACCTGGAATCGACGTTGGCCAAATTCACTCAGGCTCCTTGGAGTGTATACCCATGATTATGTGTGGGAGCTTGCACCAGGGTGTAATTCTGTTAAGCAGGTCGTCAATGTAACTTTTCCACCCTAGCCTAGCCCCTTTTTGTCTCGTCGTTGCGACGTTGGGTTTCATCACCAACTAGTGACTTCATAATTAGAAGGTCTTGTTTGCTTGGTTTTGCTTCCTAGATTTTTACTAGTGCATGCTATTTGTTTACCCAAGTTGACCATAGAATTTCCTTCATAAGTTTCTAGCTCGATCACAATTGACCCTCCACACCGTTCATGTAGAATGCAAGGCTTACCCCCAGAAAATATGGAAGGTTCTCAACCCTTTCCTACCAACTCACTGGAGGGATCTCCTCAATAGAGTGAAGTCCAAGACGTTTCCACTCCACAAGTGGAAATAACTAACTCTCTAGAATAGTTCCAGATTACCAATTCTCGAGAGGACTTTTGACTTCATCCCGACTCCGAGAGACATATTGTGTGGGTGAATTCTTCCGTAGACTTAGTTGTTCAATCTTCTGGATCACCAATAGGACCTTTCATAGGACCTAAGGGTAAAGATCCTTTTTGGACTACTAACATTTTTAGACGAGATCTCTTTGGCTCAAGAGTAGGTGTTGATATCACTTTCTCACCTGAGCTGCTTGAAACATCTGATCTAGACGTAGTACGTTTTACTACTTCTTATTATTTTCCTGGTACAGAAGCTCCACGAGTTGACCACATCTTGACTCTCCCTTTACAAATGGTCCATTAAACAAATACTATGAGTCCTCACACTGGGATTACCACGGCTAGACAAGCCCCCATTGGCACACCACTTTCACCTAGAGTCACCCCAACACTTCCACCCTGATACCATGCACTGAATGCTTCTATTCTCGCTCCTACCCAAATCTTATCCAGGAATGCTAGAAGTTCCACTCCTTCTAGGCACCATCTCCCTAGTTTCATTCTGACACTTCCTCTGCCCCCTTTCATAGGACCTCTTCCATCCTCTATTGGAGGCACTAATCCTAGTGGAACCATTCCATCGTTCACACCAAATTACCAGATTCCTGTTGGTGGACAATTTCACAAAGGAGGCCAAACTCAACCCCCCCTTTCTAGACAAATCCCAATTGGGATACAACCCCCAATTGGAGGGCAACCCCCACCGACCCCACCGTATGGAAAAAACATACCTCCATCCTTGGCCCAGTATTGGAATCATCTTATACAACATAATCCTCCATCGACTAGGGGGAAACAACCTCAAACTAACTCCATCATGCCCCCTAGTATAGGCCAACCATATCCAGGCATCTCTAATCTTATTTGGGGCTCGAACGCTCAACCCCACACCCCAATTCAAGGGTACAACCCTATGAGTTACTTATCTCCACACCAACAACCGAATCTTCTCGGATCCTCACATTATATGTAGACTGCTTATGGTCCCACTGGTTTGTCGATGGGGATCCCTCCCCAAAGTCACCAGTACCCGCATGTGAATAGACAGTTACCTTTCTTAGCCACCCTGGACCTCCCAGATCTATCGAGGATTTTAGATGATCCAATCCGTCACTCTCCTCAATGGCCCACCATACCAGCCAAACTACCATCCGACATACCTAAATTCGATGGCAAATTGGGAGAGGACCCGAATAATCATGTAATGAATTTTCACCTTTGGTGCTCATCCAACTCCTTGATGGATGGCTCTATTCATTTACGCCTTTTTCAGTGAACCCTCATGGGTTCCGCCACGAAGTGGTATATATAATTACCACAAGGTTTCTTTGCCAACTTCAACACCCTAGCTATGGCTTTCCTCTACCACTACCAGTTACCGATCCACTATGAAACGGGGACCGAGAGTTTGAGTTCTTTCAAACAAACCAAAGCCACTCATATATCCGATCACATTCATGAGTGGTGACAGAGACGACTTCTCATCAAACTCAAAATTCCCAATCAGTTTCTAGCAGAGTGGTTCAAGAAATCATTTATGAACAACATCGGTCGTGACATCGCCATGGGTGGAGTTGTCATAGAAGAATAGACCATTAGTCATGCTCAATACCTTGACCTCGTTTACTCACAAACGGGTACTCTTTGTGACTTACTCCCTGATGCGCCTCATCCTTCTACTTCCTCCACTTCAACTACTCCTGCTGCTTCTTATGCAGTCGATGGTGTGATTGTCACTTTCCATGCACAACCTCATTCCGTCCAAACCTCTAGCAACAACCCCAAACCCATTTCTTATAATGTTCAAAATGCTCCATCTCCTACCCCTCACACTGACATGACTTCTGAGGTAAATGTTGTTCAATCTACCCCCCCAAAAAAAAACAAATCCAAAAAGGGGAAGGGTAAGAATAAGGAGGACAGAAATAATTTGCAAGCAGAGAGAACCAAAACAACACATGTTGATGATAGGGATAAGCGCAATCCCTGATACCCTTGTCTTATATGTGGTGATGATCACTACACTAAGGAATTTCCACAACGAGCCAAGGTTACTAAGTTCCTTCAAGGGACCACGAAACCACCCACTCTGGTCGTATTGTCACAACCCTTCCCTTCTCAACAACAGATCCAATTGGTCATTCATGACCAACCTACCCCCTCCAATACATCCTATGTCTTAATGTGTATAGGAGATTCAAAGCAAAATGACATCACACTTGCCACTCGAGCCAAAGATTATTCTTCCTCCAAAGAGAATGTTGACGTGATACCTCCTTCATTGGTCCAACCATCTCCTGTGACTCCACCTACCAATGGTCCTCTTCATCTTGAATGACCAAGCCTCGATACAGTTCCTTTCCCTCCTTGAATGTGTGTTGTTAAAAAATCGAATTTCAATCCCCATGCATGTGCTACCCAGAACTACAGTATTGTCAAAGATCTGGCCGAAGCACCATCCATGATGTCAGCCCTTGAAGTCCTCCAGAGTTGTCCTATACAACATAAGTTACTGTTGAAAGATATTGTTGGAATCAACCCTACAGATACGAATTTAATAATTTTTTACTTAGAAGATCACATTCCAAGGTTACCCCCTCAACTCACATTCTAAATACAAGTTATTGTCTCTGAGAAAAACATTTGTAGAACAGTTATCAGTGAGGGTGCCTCGACGTGCATCATGTCTCTTACCTGTTGGAAAGCCATCGACTCTCCTATTTTGTCTAAATCACACAACACTCTCAAAGCCTTTAATGGCTCTGGTTTTAAGCCTTATGGTGTCCTCCCTCCATTTTTCGATTACGTTAGAAGGAAAAACAGTCCAAGTTGAAGTGGAGGTCTTTGACGCTCCTCTCGATTACAACCTTCTACTTGGTCATAGCTGGATTGATTCCATGCACGCAGTTGTGTCAACTCTTTTCCATGTCGTGCGTTTCCCACATCAAGGATAGGTAATTACCATCAACCAATTAGCCTTCTTTAACTTTGATGCATCTACCAACAACATATCGTTCATTTCCAACCCCCCTCCCCCCCGGATACGAGAACATCAATGTGGGTCTTCTTAAAGACTCCTCGTTAATGGGTACCTTCCCATCCCACCACCCGATGTCTCATATCTGTTTGTCTCCTCAATCAACATGATCTCCACCTCTATTCAAAGAACCCCTGCGTCTCATGACCCATGGATGGTACCCAAACCCGACGATCATCTTCGTTATGGCGACGAAATTCCTTTGAGTCTGGTCGAATCCACCTATCAGGCCATTCAATCGACAACCCATTCTACCCCCTCTCTAGGTGATTTATCTCCAGATCCTTTCCACGTCATTTTTTCCATGGACGAGATGATTATTTATGTTATGGAAGACACCCCTTGGGAAGATGGAAATCATCGTTCCATCCTCTTCCTGGAACAACACATCATTGAGAGCTACCAATGGATATTGACCCCATCAACCATTGTCGTCATTTCTACCATTCCCAAGTCTACACACAATGTGTTTTCTAAAGGGAACTTAAGTAATATCTCACCCACCATCCCCCTCGGCATATCCATAAAACCTGGAATTGTCAAAAATGTGCATATCGGAGCTTCATGTTCCCCTGACGAAATTGTCACCTAAAAGTCACTTTTCAAAGAATTTTGTGAAGTCTTCGCCTGGAGCTATGAAAAAATGCTAGGTATTGATCCCGACATTGTGATACATGATATTAATACATACCCAGACACTAAACCCATATGGCAACGACTTCGTCCAGTCCACCCATGTAAAGCGGCCGCTATAAAGCTTGAAGTCGAGAAAATTCTCAAAGCCGACTTTATTTACCCGGTGGCTCTCACTGACTGGGTTTCCAATCTTGTCTTGGTCGACAAGAAACAAGGCACAATCCGTGTGTGTGTTGATTATAGGGATATTAACAAAGCATGTCCTAAAGACAACTTTCCTACCCCCTTCATCGACCAGATCGTCGATGAATGTTCCAGCAATGAAATATTCTCTCTGATGGATGGTTTCTCTGGATATAATCAAATCAATATCATTCCCGTGGACCAACACAAAATATCTTTTATTTGTCCTTGGGGCACTTTTGCCTATCGGAAACTTCCTTTCGGTTTAAAAAACACTTGCGCAACTTTCCAACGCGCTATGTCTTACGCCTTCCATGATATCAAAAACATCATGCAGCCATATCTCGATGACTTACCCACTCATTCCATGCATCGTGTAGATCATCCAATACACCTGCATGCCATTTTCCTTTGATGTTGGTTTTACCATATATGCTTGAATCCCCACAAATGTGTTTTCTGCGTCAACTCCGACTGACTTCTAGGCTTTATTGTTTCATGTCAAGGGACCAGTGTATATCCTTTGAAGGTCGAGGTGATTCTCAATCTCCCTCCTCCTTCTTCGATTCGCCAGTTACAAATTTTGCAAGGGAAGGAAAACTTTCTTCATCGTTTCATCCTGAACTATGTTGAACTAACTCTTAGATTTACATGACTGCTCAAGAAAGGGTCTAAGTTCGTATGGGATACCACTGCCAACAAAGATTTTGAAGCTTTGAAACTGTCTCTTACACATACCCCACTTCTCTCCCCACCTGATTACGGTCGTGATTATTTCCTCTACCTCGCAGCCTCGGACTACACCATCACTATGGTTCTTGTCTAGGAGGATGATTCTCACGATGAACATGTCATTTATTACTTGAGTTGGAGTCTCATGACTACCAAAACCAAGTATTTACATGTTGAAAAACTGGCCTTGGCAGCCGTCCAAGCAGTTCAATGTTTCTGGCACTATATCCTCTCTCGCAAGACTACGGTAATTTCTAACTGCAACCCTATGTAGCACATTCTTACACGTCAACTTCTAGGGGGAAAATACTCCAAATTGATCATGATACTTTAGGAGTTTGACTTAGAATTAAAATGCACTAAGTACAAGAAATCCCTAGTGTTTGCCAAGTTGATATGCGATCTTCCCTACTCTGAGACGGAAAATGTAGCAACCGATTCATTACCCGATGAATCCTTTTTCTTGATTAGTTCTGATGATCTTTGGTATGGAGATATCATAATATATCTCCAAACCCAGACTTTCCAGCCCAATTTGTCTAGTACTGACCACCGTCAAATATGCTACCAAGCCCGTCATTATATTATCCTTGGTGATAGTCTTTATCGTCATGGGATTGACTCCATTTTTCGACGTTGCCTCACGTTTGACGAAGCCGAGAAAGCCCTAAATGACTTTCATTCTAGAGTCTGTGGTGGTCATATGTCTAAGTATGCTACTACTTAGAAGATCTTACGAGCATGTTATTTTTGGCCTTCTTTATTTAACGATTGTATAATTACCGTCCAAAAATGCCACACTTGCCAGACCTACAATAATAAAATACGGTCACACCCTTCTCCTCTTCATTGTAGCCGTAGATTATTTTACAAAATGGGTCGAGGTGATGCCGACATTTTACAACACTGGAAAGACCACAACATTATTCATATTCAATCACATCATAGCTCGTTTTGGTGTTCCTTAGGCTATCATCATTGATCACGGTAGCCACTTTAGAAACTTCATGATGTCTGAACTCACTGAAAGGTTGGGTCTTCACCATGAAAACTCAACACCCTATTACCCACAAGCCAACGGCCAAGTCGAAGCAATTAATAAAATCCTCATTACCATGCTTCGACGAATTATAAGGATTCACAAAACGAGTTGGCACACGATTTTGTTTTTAGCATTGTGGGCTTACCGGACATCTGCTAAGTCTTCTACCAGGTTTACACCATTCTAGTTAGTCTATGGTCTAGAATCCATCCTGTCGATTGAATGTGAGATACCCTCCCTAAAACTAGCCGTTGAACTCCTCCCAAAAACTTCTGCCGAAGAAGAACGTCTATTGTATCTCATGCGATTAAAAGAAACTCGTCGCGACGCCACCCTAGTCATAGAAGCCCAGAAGAAACGTGTCAAAGCCCAATATGACAAACATTTCAAGCCTCGCATTTTCTCCGAAGGTGATCTGGTTCTCCTTTACGAACAAGATTGGGATATGCTAAGAGCAGGAAAATTCAAAGCTATGTGGTGAGGTCCTTATATCGTTAAACAAGTTTTGGAGAAAGGAGCTTACACGTTAGTGGAATACGTCGGTATCCCTTTGAGTGAACCCAGAAATGGGTTGTACTTAAAGAATTACTATGCCTAATATCACCTGCGCATGAGTGCTTGTATTTTATTGTACCATACTTTTTGTGTGTTACTATAGTATGTGTTTTTTTGTTATTTGGTCTCTTCCCTCGACCGCTTATATTAAATTGTGCTTGGTTTACAGATGTCGGAGTCTTTTCTACCCCACATTGGCTTCATTGATGGCGCTAGCCGTAGTACTCAGAACCTTGGTTCTTCTGCTTGTGCAATTTACGCCCCTTTAAATGAACTTATCACTCTACGAGGTGTGTGTCTCGGTCGTGCGACCAACAATATTGCAGAATATAGTGTCGTCATTGAATTGTTGATTGACTCTATTTCACTGGGTATCTACCACTTGGTTGTACGAATCAATTTTCAACTAGTAGTACTACAACTAAGTATTGTCTATGATATTCGAAGCCCTACTTTATTATGGGTATATTTACGAATTCACCTCTTAGAACGTTATTTTGATTATATTGAGTATCAACACATTCCTAGATGTCTAAATACATTAAATGATGCATTAGCTAACTATCTATTAGACAAACATTTGGGCCATTTATAAACCAATCACACCCCATGTATCACACAACACAAGATAATCCAGTAGAAGCCATATATATGTATATAACAATCAAATTATTTTACAAAACGTTTCTATCCAAGGACCAAAATTTGAAAATGTGAAGCTCATGGCTTCTACAAAATAGCGTCATGGGTGATGCTCACGATATCACACAACTGCCCAGGCCACCCTACGAAGCAGTCGACTAATAGACTCTGACATTCCCACAGTGTGGCGTTGATAATGCCTAGGGAGCTCCCCAATATCCATATCTGGGATGCCAGCGGTCAACCCCTCCAAGTTCTGCTCCATTGCCTCATAGTCTTCGGCATCCCATCATGCCATTGTAGTCACCTCTCCTCACCATTGAATAGGAGATGTTCCTAGAGTTTGATATGGCCCCACATCTATGTCATCAAAAATATATTTTTTGATTAGTTCTTGAAAAAACATAAAAACATTTTATATGATAAAAATTGCAAAAATAATTAAAAAGAACAAAATGTGTACTTCTTACCTAAATCACCCCACTAAGAATCCTCAGGTAGGGCCAAATCCGGATCCCCTCGTAAATTCAAACCAGCGTATGCGTAGTCATCAATCATCAACATCTGGGGCCACAACCATTCGAAAAATGAATCATTGTACTTGATGATGGGCCCAACTATGTGTCGGGCCATGAGGTTGCACCATCTCAGCATCCTCAGATCCTGTGGGGCTGGTAAACCCCAATCAACCTATAATCTCAGAAATGGGACCCTCTCGAGGAAGAAGGACACCAAAAGTGATCCGTACCCAAACTGCTTCAGGTTGCCCCTCCTGCACTTCGTCAATTGCCTCTTCATCCTGCGGAGAACTCCATCCAACCAATTGAAGACTCGTGGCTTTGTGCACTCTATGGCATATTGGAGGTAGCTCTGGAGAGCCATGTGTGGATCCGCGCTCCCAAACATGCATGCTATAGTGAACAAAATGGTTCTCAGGGTCAAGTCTTGGAACCCTCAAATAGAAACCTTGCCCTTTCTTCTTTCTGCCTCAAGAACACAGTACTGGTGACAATACTCACTCATAGGGAGTCTTCCACCTTGGCTACCGATCATGCTAGGATGGTACCCACGCCATGATAACCCTGTTAGAAAGTAGATATCCTCGATATATAGGGTTAATGTGTGGACTCCCATGTGAAACAACTGTTGGCCCACGTCCCACATATGAATCGGGTATTCCAACAATCTGAGTTGGGCCTTCATGCCTAGAATCTTGAAGAATTTCAAGAGCCCACAATCTTGGAGGGCAACGTCGATACCCGGGTCATTCCTGGCAATGGAATCCTCCTCCTCATGTTCTCTTTCTTGCCACTCCAACATCATGACGGTCAAATACCTGCACAAGGACCATAAGAGAAGGGTCAACAACTTATTTCAAACCTTGGCATAATTTTTATTGAGTAATAGACAAATTCAAATTTCATTTTTCAGCCCCTACAGGTGCCCCTTTAGCACAGTGTGAGATTCTCAGAGGTTCCCTTAAGGCCCGCCTACAAGAATCCTAGATTCTCATAGGTCCCACATGGCCAGCCTGCGAGAATGATTGGGTGCAAGTTCTCTCCCTAAAATGAACCTAAAAATCTGAAAATTGCCAATGAAAACTAAACATAAAGCATGGACAAGGTAGAAGATCAAGAGCTTACCTCGTTGGCGGAGACGGTTCGCCAAATTGTTTCTTGTGCCTCCCACAATTGAGCAATGAAATTTGGGGGAAAATGAGGTGTATTGGGCAAAGTTTTTGGCAAAATCACAATGAAAATGGTAAAATCCCTTTCTACCCATATTTATTCACTTTTTACCATTTTTTGTTGATTTTTATATTGTTTTGTCTATAAAACCTAATGCCTAATAGTCCTATGAGTGTGACTTTTTGCAGATATAGAAACTTTGAAGTCCACATGAAGGAGTATGGATGTTTTTTCTTTTTGTCGCATGTACGACTTCTTTTTAGGGTTTTTAGGAAAACCTCGAGCTCAATCTTCGTTCGTTCTCATGCTCGAAAATACATGAGAACTTAATCGAGTATACTTTTTTTGTCTTTTTGTACTCGTCATGGTAACACAAAAAAAAAGAACGCAAAGGAGTATTCTTAATCTCTTTTCACGCTCCATTAAAATGAAAAGATGGCCGAGCAATCTTGTTGTTTTCATGCTCGTAAAAGTATCTAAAAAAAACATTCGATGGACGATATTTTATCACTTTTTTGGTCCTGTCGAACGCTTTTATGAAAAAGGAACTGAGAGAGTTCTCTTTAAGTGTTTTTCAGACTCTCAAAACATGAAAAACCCTCGAGTTTTCTATCCTTGGACTCATTAAACAAACATCGACAGACCCATAATGGGACCGAGCTACTCCTTCCTAGGGTTCGTTAAATATACTCTTAGGGACTCGTTTGAAGGATGAGCTTACATCAACAAGCATATGTTATTCTCCTCGAGCTTGCGTAAAAATAAAGAGGTACTCACTAGAAATGGTGGGGGGAATTTTGGGAAAGGGATGTGTTTTCGTATTCATATTAATGGCAGTAAGTGTCGCTCTTGAACATGACACCCCCTATTCATCATTTGAAGTTGGTTTGGGAAATCCATTTGTTTCTCATTCGACTTGCTACAAGGTCATATCATGGTCATCTTTGAGTCAGTGTTGGCAAGTCCTTGGTCGTGTCATTCATATGTTCAAGAGAAGTTCATCCAATACCTCTATTGAGGCGACCATCTGCAGTTGTCCATTCTTACTATGTCAACCTTCTCTGTTTCTGTTTCAACCTATATTCATACTTTGTTACACCCTCAAAATATGTTACTTATTTCATGTCATTAATGGGGGATACATCAAGGCCCTC
This sequence comes from Picea engelmannii, assembly GCA_009831015.1. Classification (NCBI taxonomy): domain Eukaryota; kingdom Viridiplantae; phylum Streptophyta; class Pinopsida; order Pinales; family Pinaceae; genus Picea; species Picea engelmannii. Next base: position 185,331 of record ML793102.1, read on the forward strand.
CTGTGATGAGTCTTGTTCCGTCAAATCCAACTCATTATCTGAAAACAAGACTTAGAAATCATCCGATACCTTAGAACTTGCATGTCTCAATGGAAGGTTTCCTAGCTTTCGATAGTGGGTTTTCATTATTGACCCCTGATCAAGAGGTTCCGTCGAGTGTTCGACCTCAACTCATTTATTCACATTCGTTGGATTGTACTAGTGCACCTTGGGAGTCATTTACATTAATGGTGATTTCCCTCGCACTTGTTAATGGTTTCATCAATGACTGGTAATCAAGTGGTTTCTACCATGTTCGACTTCAACACATGTAATCGCATGGCTAGATTCATACTTTTAGGTGACGGGATTGAAGACCCTAGGTCTCATCTTTTCGATCTAGGCTGCGATGGAGTATGTATGATTTGCATCGACACATCGATCCACTTTGTATGTCATGTGTCTATGTCATCTTAATTTAAGTCTTCTCTCATAGATCCATAGTGTATTCCTGGTGGATGTGCAGTATTTTGATGGCATGGATCCACGGTGTATGATTGGTGGCCATGACCTACATTCATGATGTCATCCATTTGTGATCTGAGTATGGGAATGCCTACCTCAGAACTGGTATTGTATTCTGCAGATGCTTGGCTATTTGCAGGCTTTCGATTAGGTGTGCTCCTGGTATATGACACACACACTCAATTTACAAAGTATTTCGGCTGTCACAAGTTCCGGCCTCATACTTTGGGGGGCATTCTGTTACACATGATTTTGGTCACTCTGGTGGTGTCTCAACAGTGATTTATTCAAGCTCCCAACAAGGACTTTTTGCCTGAGAAAACTAGCTCCTTTCTTCTTCCAAGAACATAATTTTAAGATGAGTTCACAGGCTGCCTATGGTCTAGGGTGCGAGAATCCTTCATTCTTGCAGGCCATCCACACTTAGGGAGTTAACTTCTTGCATTCTGCTCCATATATAGGGTGTGAATCTATTTTTAAGCTTGGAAAGGAGAAGAGGTCTCGAGGGTTCTAGAAGGGAATCTTCTAGAAAATGAGTTGGAATTCGCATGGTTTTCATTCTACTGACTTCTCAGATTTGATGGGATCATCCTCATCCATGTAACAATATCTCCTTCTCCTATATATTGAAAGGTTTATCATGGAAAAGGTTAAGGAAGATTGAATGAAGAATTGGTGAAAGAATTATGTGAAGAACCCTGCTTGGACAGAAGCTTGAAGGCTCCATTTGGTCTATCAAGAGGAATTGGATCTTCTTCATGCAAGTATAGAGCAAGTGTGTGTGTTGGAACCAAGGGTCACTGAAAGGAATCTTGCAACATCAAGGCGATCAGGTTGTATCTTCTACTTTCAATTAATATGATATAGCGACATGTCCCTTTCCCATAAAGTCACTCTTTCTTTATTGTGTAATTCCTTGATCATATGCATAGGTTGACATTGAACATACTTTTCTATATTCACTTTGGTTGGTTTGTGTTGTCTTGGAATTTAATTCATGAGAGCACCAGAGAGAAGCGAGAACAACAGAGACCTAAGGAAGTGATATAAAGGTATGTCACTTATTCTTTCTCTTTAGTAGATTCAATGACTACAACATAGGGAAAGAGTCATGTCCTATCCTGTTTTGTTCTATATCCAGGTTGATCTAGGGAGATTTGTTAGTGTCCGCACCTACCGATTTTTCCGATAACACAGATCCCCACTCATACCTAGACTGCAAGCACCTGAGAATTGTATTCACCCATAGAGCTATCTCGGGTGAGACTGCATAGTGCATTCTGTCTACTATGTTACTTTCTGGTTTACCAGGAGGGATGGTAGTTTTAGAGGGTTTTGTTGGAAACTTGTTTAGAGTTGAACCTGGGTCAGACTAAGAAGAAGAAGTGAGAGAAGTAGCCAACAATGTAAAATACCATTTCCTAATAGATATGGTGGAAAGTAACAAGGTTCTACTGGAGAAAGTAGACACGTTGGAAAACATAGAAGACTCGAACTTGATCAATTCTGTGAGTACTATGAAGTTCTCTTGGTGTAGAGAGGCAATGGGCATTGATGCCCTGGGTATGTGAAGTAAAGTTCAAAAGGAATATTTTGGCTTAAGAAAATAAAACAACAAGTGGGATAATGTTGGGTTGTTATATTATTTGTAGTGAAAGATGTGAATTGATTGATGGTCAAAGTTAAAGTGGATAGACAACAAGTCAAAGCTCGAGGCTAGTCAATCGAGTAAAGTCAAAGTTGAAGGTCGAGGCAGTTCAACATGGTAAATTAATCGAAAACAAGTTTAAGAGGTCAAGCAACAAGAGGTCGATAGGAGGGCGTGTGGTGACTAAATGCAGGCTGACTGGTAGATGAATGGTAATCTGACTTGGTAGTTGACCATAACAGAATCCTAAGATTGACAGAATTTGTAGCCAATGATTTGCATGGATATGTAACCTTTTTTGTGTGCCATTTATTTAGAGTTTTTCCTACTGTAAAGCCTATAAAGAGGTGTTTTGTAAGGCCAAAAAGGCTAATATTGAATCTTTAGATGATGAATGGATAATCACCAAGAGTTTGTAATTTAGAGGTTGTTAGTCATGTAGATGTATGTCAGATTGGCTACAGGTTTTTTCTTACATAATCAACAGGGTATGATGTCGATTGTGTGTTAGGTGTGGAAAAAGGTTATACATGTAACCTTTTATTCATATTGAATAAGAAAACAAGAGAGAATAACGCTCAAGGAATGTTGGTTTTCCCAGTTTGGGTTTCCAAGGTAAACTATTTGTGTACTGTGTGATTGCTTTTTCATTTATGTTCTAGATTAAATTCTTCTTCTCTTCTACTAGGTTTAGTGTGCAATTGTATCTCATTTCCTGAAAGTAAAATCCTTATTATAACATTCTAGAACAACATGATGTTGGTTCAACCAATTCATACCGATTAGGCAGTCATATGAGCCCAAAGGTGTGATATTCAAATATTCTCTTGTACTTAATCCATTCATGTATATTGGGCATGCCTTAACCATCTCATTAATATTCCTTTTAAATCTTATAACTAGTTTCACCAATAAAGGTTTACCAATATCGCTTCTTGGAAATTGAAATCTTTCCACCATCTTAGGATCTAGATAACTATGACTAGCTTTTGAATCAATTAAAATAACAATGGGTTGGTTGTTGATCTTACCTTCCACTTCAATCATATATGACTGAAACTTAGGCTGCTTGTTATCCATAGTTGCTTATATCCCAAGTTCATTTCTTCTTGTGTCCTCCACTATTTTAGCTTGTTGTACATTATGAAAATTTCTCACTTTTTCACCTCTGTGAGGGTAATCTCTGTACATATGATCTCCCCCACAAACCCAACATTGAATAGGTTGTTGTCCATTTATTTTACCCATTGTCTCTGCCATCTTGGGTTCCTTAGGAGTTGGTTTTCCTTGAGAATTATTTCAGAAGAATGGTGGATTTGTCCCCTTCCTCCTCTATTCCATATTTCTCTTTGTCTTGTCTTCCCATGCATTTTGTAAAGTTGTTCTTCCTCTATGATGATCATAAAGGAATTTATCTCTCCTTATGGTTTCTTCTGGTGTCTTGGGATCATCATATGGTATCTTTTTGCTAATAAATGATGGCATCGCACTCAGGTACCTTTGAATATTAACTTGTTCATCCTTGATAAAATAAACATATTTTATCAGCTCTAAGAACCTCCTTTCATAATCATCTATGCTCATACTCCCAATCTTGAGTTCAAATAACTCCATCTTCTTATAATAGTATCATTTGGTTAAGTACTTTTTTTTTAAATACCTTTTGAATTCTCTCTAGGTAACCTTTTTCTCATCAATGTGTTTCACTTGCAAAAAATGATCCCACCACATTGATGCTTTTCCTTTGAGTTGATATATGGAAATTATTCCTTTTTCTTGTGAAGAGTAATTCTGCAATTGAAAATAATTTCTCATGCCCAACAAATAGGTCTCAACATATTCATCCTTCTTGTGTTCACTATCAAATCTAGGTGGTTTTATTTTGTTCATTTCTCCTTGTAGTTAATCCACTCCACACTTCTTATGCTTCCTAATAGGGGATGGACTTGAACTACTATGTGTTCTCCTAGCTAAATCCCTTGGGGAGTGATGGTGATGCATACCAAACCTTCTATTTCTTCTCCTCTTATCATGAGACTAAAGACTCCCTTATTTTCTTGACTCATTTTCCTTATCCATCTTCTTCTCGATTCTATACAAGCTCTGCATTAACTTGATTTTTAATCCTTCTTGCTTCTCCTTGGCTTTCATAAGATTCTGGTTATTACCTTTATAACTATGGACATCCCTTTTCAAACATTTTATGGTCTCCACCAAGTTCATGCTCTCTTCCTTTCAGTATTATCCATGCCCATTGGATTGTATTACTGCAACATCCACACCCATACCAAACATTCTTCTTTCATCTTCATAATTTTAAGTTCCTTGGGCATCATCCATGTCTTGGTTTACTCATATTCCTTTTGAATCCTTCTTATGTTGAATTATGTTCTTAGTTCTTCAAAATGTGTATGCAACATGATTTGTAAGGCTACAAGAATTTAGCAAATCCATCATTTTATACAACATTATGTTCTTTAGAATTATTTTAGAACTAATTTATTTATGATTTATTGTGAATTATATATATATATATATATATATATATATATATATATATATATTACATTCTTGAGTGAATACATGGAATCCGCTATCCATGAATCCTCATTACTAGTTTTCGTGTCCCCCTTCAAACATTTGAGTCGAAAGACTATAAATGGCATTTCAGAGAAGAGAATTGAATTAGCTTGAGCATCTTAACTTCGATGCTCAACCATCATCTAATTATCTTTGAATTAGATCTCAATCCTTATAATTATTTCAGCCCGGCTCTAAGGTCTTCATTTATTCCCATCAAACTTTTGTGTCTTTCATAATACACTCTCACTTTTCATCACCCTTAGATTGCTCCCATTCTTAAAAAATATACTATATTCATGGGGTCACGGGTGGTGGACTCCTAGACTCTTATCCTATATTCATACCTTCCATGAACCTGCCACCAAAACTTAGCTTCTTTTTTCTTCATGGACTCATGGACTCATGAATTTGCAGACTCATAATCATGTAACCTTTCTTTCATAAGTCCATCTAAGAAGTCTCATCACTTAATCATTTTTCCACAGTTGGCCTACCACATGGCTTCGCATCACTTTCCATCTATCATCCCATCCAAAATGTACCTACCACTATGGGAGTAAGCATATTTCTTCTACCACATTATCTAACACATGGCCTCCATGTCATGTCGACATCATCGTACAAACAAATAACCAAATGTTTTCCGATTTTTCTTATTTTCAAAATTTTCAAGGAGGCTCAAATTTTCACTTATTTTCTTGGCCACCATTAGATATTGTAATTAATATCAATACAACCAAATTGGGTATGTACATACAAAATTTACCTTCCCCTCTCTTTAAATTTTCCTCTTGTGCATTAAATTCATCTTGAATTACTCTGCAAAATTGGGGCTTTTCCCAATTTCGCCTTAATTTTGTCATGGGCACGATGGCCACTCTGTACCTTCAAAATTTGGCCATGTATGGGACCAAATATACTCAATTAGAGACTAAATTTTCTTATACTTAATTTTCTAGCTCGATTCTTCACATTACCCATGAAATTTATCTCAATTTTACTGTAGTAATTTAATAAAACAAGATGCAGACATACTACATATACTTTATCAATGAATTTCCACTTCAACGTTCTGTTAACTTGGCCCATCGATGCTCATTGTTGAAAAATGGGCTTTGATACCACTTTGTAATTTCCCCAACAACCCAGATTGAGCCACACCACATACAAATCTCCTTTTTTTCCATCTCTGATACCACTTTGTAATGTTCCCAACCACCTGTTGAGCTATGCTACTTAAAATTTTGAACTCTGATACTAATTTAAATCATAAAAATACTCTACAAATGCACAAATTCATACAAAATAATAACGAAAAATATGCATGCAACATATGCAAGAAAACCCATGAAACAAAATGCATAAATATTAATGCAACACCTGAATTAACACAATTAAATTACTAAAATGTTTTGCATATGAACAGAGTTGAGAATAATAACAATAATAATTTATAAAGACCATTATCACTAAGATTCCATAGTAGAAGACACATAATTATACACACAATATAAAATAAGAACGTGAAAGACACTTATCTCATGAAATAAACACCAACTGCATGCAGACCTTCGATGTTCCTCCCAGCCTTAGACCACAACACATGTTGGTCCTAAAGTCTGTATTTGACTGCTAAAGGGGAAAGCTAGGCCACCTCAAGTTTAGAATAGTTGATTTTTAATTTTTGTTGGTCAATTAGAGGGTTGGTTCTACCAAGACAATAACATGGTTGGGTTGGAAAATGGATACAACGGAAGGTTCTCCTTGGCTAGTGGCACACAAATAACAAACAAGTGAAATAATAAAAACAAGGGAAACAACAAACCACTCAATGAATAATCTATTGCAGGAAGTTTAATATTTAAAATGTTATTTCAAGGCATTAAAAATGTATCAAAAACATAATAACTCCCTCAGGTTGTGATACAAACAAATATTCACCAAGCATTAGCTATTTTCATAGGTTTCATATAAACAACAACAAGTTATACAATAGCCGAAGGAAATGAAATTTACTTTTCACAAATAAAAAACTACATTCAAGATAAGATAAAAACACATGAAGATTTGAACAGAACACTGTCATCAGGAGTATGTTCACTAGGTAGAGAGATTTAATCCATGCATAGAACGGGTCCAACCAGTATGATGTATTTCTATCCTTGCCCAAAAACTCCGACCCTCAAAAAATACAAAAACTGCATATTTATCAGGGTTGCAAAGGCTCTTGTCCATCTGGGACTGAGACTTAACTCTACATTAACAATTGTAGAACAACTTATTAAATTGACAAAAACATTTCTAGATTACATCAATGTATACTTCATACTTGAATTAATAAAAAAGAGTGGTTCTTATCACACATAGAATACCACATATTATGCTTTAAACTAAACATAGTCTTGAATTGAATAATTGAAAACTGACAGTAGTGATGAAACTGGACTAATGCGAGCGTTGGAATGAACTGAGGCTATGGAAAAAACTGATTTGGAGTGACAGAGTTGAGTTCTTCATTGCTCATGGCATGCACGCTCATTGTTGGAGGCCACTGAAGACAACTGGATGTGAAACATGAAAATATCCCGAAGTGACATGGTGACTTGACATCATATAAGCACGTGATTGCAGAAGTTTTCGAGGGTGGTTTGGATCCACAATGGTCCGACTCTCGCAATACACCACCAACTGCCACATACCTCAAAAGCTATACCATGATTTCAATTGCAGGACTGCTCTGGAAGATTAACATTCAAGCATTTTATGTCCCCGCAATGAAGTGTGGTCATCGATCGTGTTGCAATCTACGATCTGGGTAACCATGCTATTTTAGCGCCCCTGCTAAAGTTATATTTGTCTTCCATATTAGAACTCACCTAGACGATGGCGCAAATTTCTTAGATCTCGGGATATTTTGAAAGAGGAGCATGAATATCTCCTGAAGTGACATTCTCCCAGTTGACGTGGTAGTCTCTCGTCACTTCGGGACTTTGGTCTTCAGAAGCTCAGGATGTAAAGCATGGGAATATCCTGAAGTAAATTTCTCGCGGTTGACGTGGAAGTCTCTCGTAACTTTGGGACTTCGAGATTTGGGAGCTTAGGATGAAAATCATGGGAATCTCCTATAGCAACTTTCTCCGGGTTTTTGTGGAAATCTCTCGTCACTTTGGGACTTCGAGCTTTTGGCACTTTGGGATTTAGGGAGTTCGGGATGTAAAGCATGGGAATCTCCTGAAGTAACTTTTTCTCGGTTGATGTGGCAGTCTCTTGTCACTTCAGGACTTTAGGATTCAGGAGCTCGAGATGCAAAGCATGGGAATCTCCCAAAGTAAATTTCTCCTGGTTGACATGGCAGTCTCTCATCACTTTGACACTTCAAAGTTTCGGGATGTAAAGCATGGAAAAATCCCAAAGTAAATTTCTCCCGGTTGAAGTGGTAGTCTCTTGTCACTTCGATACTTCGAATTTTCAGGATGTAAATCATGGAAAAATCCCATAGTAACTTTCTCCCAGTTGACATGGAAGTCTCTCATCACTTTGGGACTTTGGGCTTCGGGAGATCATGATTGAAAGCATGGGAATATCATGAAGTACCTTTCTCCTCATTGGCATGGAAGTCTCTCTTCACTTCAGGAATTCGAGAATTCGAGGGTTCTCTCTTGATGTTAAACCCCGCGTGATTTTTACACTCCCAATGCACAAAAACTGTCGATTTGGGTGGCCTGTTGGATCTCCACCATTGCAATTTTAATTTGTCTAATCCTACAATATGAGCCTGAAATTGACAACTTTTAAATTGTTGTTTTTTTCCCGCTGAAGCTTATTGTGCATACAAGGAATTGGTTGACCTGAATGTCTCCTGCACATAGGAAAGTCTTGGTGGGCTTGTTGTATGCTTGATTAATGGAAAACATGATGACAAGTATTTCAAACTCAAACCAGACATGTGTTTATCCTTCAATAAAAATAGAAAAAAATTGCACAAAGAATCAATCAAGCAAGACAATAAGGAAAACCAAGTCATTGAACAGATGGGAAACCAACTTTATCAACTTTAAGAGGAAATATTTCATGAAGGTATAGGGAAATGAGAGAGAAGAGGAATGGGTGTAGAACTAGGTTACAACATTAGCTCCAAGAGGGGATAACACTTCCCTGCAAGGTGCTAAGAATAACATATCATTTCCTTATCCATTAGGCTTAATAACTTTCTCCCACCTTCATTTTCTTACCTTAGTTTCCATGTATCTTTTCCACCATCTCTTAACCATGTATCTATGAAAATTAATGCTTAAGCTAACCCCAGTGCCTTTGTTGGGATATCCAGTCTTTATTGAAACTTGAAACTACAACTAGTGCCTTTCTTGGGCTATGGAGTCTCTTATTCAAACAAGCTACTGAAAATCAACACACTGAAAAACAATCTGCAAACTAAAAATAAAAAATTAAATGCTCGAACTATGAGCTTGTTCTCCTACTACCTACACTATTCAGTTGAAAACCAACTCAAATCATGTGTAATTCCATTTCCAATGAAACCAATAAACCATTTGACTGAGAACCATAACTCTTTGCATGTCACTATTTAAAATAATCCAAATAGGGTATAACAAATGCGACAAAAAGTTAGTAGGCATCTCGTACTTGCGGTTTCAAATGATGATCATGCTAAAACTTACAACCTTTGGGATTTTGGAAACATAAGAATCCATCCAACTTGTTATTGGATATTGAAACTTGTGGAAATCCTCCAACTGGTTGAGAAGACAAATTTGATGTTGTATGATATCTTCATTATTGATAAGATTATACTCTTCATGTTCTCCTTGAAACAAATCACTAAGATCATACGCTTCACAACCATTAAGGGAAACAAAACACTCTTGATATTATTCATCTGGTTATTCAAACTGAGAGAGTATGTCTTCTACATGACTATCATTTTCTCTTTCTTGTTCCAGAAGGTCATTTTTAGACTTATAGCTTTCTTGTTGCTCAGTGATTTCTGGGGAATGCAGATCCATATCTACTATAAAAGAAGATTTGAAATGTGGATTTGCTAGCTCCTTTTCATAACTAGTAAATGGAGTTTGTTCAACTTCAAATATATCATAAACATGTGCTAAATCTTCATGAAGAATTTTAGCAACAAATCGATCACATTCATGACTATCGTTAGATGAATCATGAACACAAAGCTAAAAAACATTCTACTGGAAATCCAAACTAACTAAGGATTTAACATCAACATTTATTTCCTTCTCATAATCATTTTCATTTTTAAAAGAATGTTGAAAGTCGTCATGTTGTATAACAAAATGGTAAGAAGATACAACTAATAATGAATCTTCTTTATCTTCCTCATCATTATCGCTCCCTTCATCTATACTACTAGAAGAACTAATAATGGACTGTTGAATATAAGATTGAAATTGTTTACAACAATTTTCACAAAGTAAATCAGCTAGAAAAAACCTTTTACAATGATCACTAAATGTTGCATGGAACTGTTTCAGGGAATATATACTAGCATGATGAAAGGATCAATACCATTCACGAGCATATCCCTCTAATGAGTACATGAATATCTTCATTAAAAAATCCTCATAATGTATTCCCCACTGATGCATGAGTTCATGAAACTCAAGAAAATGCTCAGCAGGGTTGTCATCTCTATGTTCTCTAAATCCGGGCAAGAAATCACCCCATTCATCTATAGTAGGAACAATATTTGGAAAATAGGAACAAAAAAGAAATTAAAAGGAGAAAACATCTGAGCCAAGATGGCTTCCATCTAAAAATATGACTTTGTTGGCATGTTTTTAGACAAAGGCAGAGTATGCGTGTTTGTCATTGATGGAAAAGATCATGACCAACAACACAACGATGATCGCATGGAAATATTAGAAGCTAAACTCCATTTCGGGTATCAGAAGCTAAACTCTATTTCAGAGTTTCGGATACCAGGAGTTGGAAGTGTCAAAATACTTCATCACAAAAATGCCAAAATGCCAAAATGCAAAAGCCAAAGGGGGAGATTGTTGGCATGTTTTCAGACAGAGGCAGAGTATGCGTATTTTTCATTGTTGGCAAAGATCACGACCAATAGCACAATGATGATTGCATGGCAAGATCAAAAGCTAAACTCCATTTCGGGTATCATAAGATAAATTCTATTTCAGAGTTTCAGATATCGGGAGTTGGAAGTGTCAAAACACTTCATCACATAAATGTCGAAATGCGAAATGCTGAAATACTGGACCGTTGATCTGACTCCATTTCGGAGTTTTTGATACCAAGAGTTGGAAGTGTCGAAACACTTCATCACAGAAATGTCGAAACGCCGAAATACTAGACCGTTGATCTGACTCCATTTTGGATTTCCAGATACCGGGAGTTGGAAGTGTCAAAACACTTCACCACATGAATGCTGAAATGCCAAAATGCCAAAATGTGAAAAACGCCTTTTGGTGTAGGTTTCACATATCGGGAGTTGGAGTGTCGAAACACTTCACCACAAGAATGCTGAAATTCTGAAATGCGAAAAACCCCTTTTAGTGTAGGTTTAAGATAACAAGAGTTGGAGTATCGAAACACTTTACCACAGGAATGCCGAAATGCCGAAATGCTGAAATGAAAAAAACACCTTTTGGTGTAGGTTTTGGATACTGGGAATTGGAGTGTCGAAACAATTCACGTCAGGAATGTCAAAATCCTGAAATGACGAAATGCGAAATGGAGAAATAAACACAAGATCCTGTGGATTTAATCCAACGGTGCTAATTATTTGAGCATCTGATCGAAGGGATATTGTTGATCTTTATGATTAATTATTCAGTTACGATTCAGTTAGCTGAACTGAATCATGGTTCTTGGATGGTTGGCGATTTGGTTGCTGAGGCATTTTTTCCCAAGAAGATTCGAGGTGTAACCCAAGAGGGAGTGTATAAAAGACAGACGTTGTGACTGTGCGCGGATAGCTGTGGTGAGTGAAAAATGAATTGAACTGTAGAAAGGTAAAAATTACAGTATGCACAATGGAAAGAAAACACATAGATGAGGAACAAAAGATGAATATAACAGAATGGTGGAAGAGAGCAGAAAGTGCACATATCAAAGATTCATATCTGTGAGAAGAAGGAAAATCCAAGGTGTGCATGCTGAGACAAAGGATAAGATCAGAAAGATGAAGAGGATGCAAGAAGGGAGACACTGATGCAAGAAGCTGAACAATGATAATCCTGGTAAGAAGATGAAAACTATTGAATCACTGGAATAAATTCACAGAAAGCAAAGTTTTATATTTCAGGGTGGTTGCGAGGTGCTAGGGAGGACTGTTGTCCTCATAGGTTCAAGTGGGTGCTTGAACACAGGGATTTGTATCTTCCATCTGGTTCCATCTAGAGAAACCAGGGTGGCAGGGTGGTGCAAGGGAGAACAAGTGTTCTCTGTTATATAGGTTGGAGCCTGTGTAACTAGAAGTTGGTGCTTCCATCCAATGTATGCTGGAACACTCAGGGAGTTGATGCTTCCTTCTAGTGGGTGCTAGAGAAACCAGAGAGTTGGTTCTCTCAAACAATTTGGTTCTTGTATAAGTGGAAGTAGGTGCTTCCATCTAGTCGGTGCTGGAACACTCAGGGAGTTGGTGCTTCCTTCTAGTGGGTGCTAGAGAAACTAGAGAGTTGGTGCTCTCAAACAAGTTGGAGCTTGTAAAACAGAGGTAGTAGCCTCACATTGATTTGGTTCTCAATTATAGATGATGTAAAAAACTTAAAAGATTGCCTATCATTTCATAGAAGAAGAGGTTTTCTCCCTTTATGGGTTTCCTCGTGAAAATCTGTCTCTGTGTATATCTTATGTGTGATTGATGCTCATTATTTATGTTGTCCATANCCCCCCCCCCCAGTTGTCTTAGTAATTTCAACAGACTTCTTAAAGATGTGGAGTCACCATTGGATTCTTTAACCATGGTGTCGCTAGGTGAATGATTTGCAGTCTAAATTTGTCTAGTATTTGTTCATCATCAAAGATCATATATGATCATTTTCATTCTCCCAGGTAAATATATCTTGTTACTTCATCCCCAACAATGGCAGTAGAAGATGTTGGTCCTAAAGTCTGCACCTGACTGCTAAAGGGAAAAGCTAGGCCACCTCAAGTTTAGAATAGTTGATTTTTATTTTTGGTTGGTCAATTAGAGGGTTTGTTCTACCAATATAGTAACACGGTTGGGTTTGAAAATAGACATGGAGGAGGGTTGTCCTTGGCTGGTGGCACACAAATGAGATACAAGTGAAATAATAAAAACAAAGGGAAACAACAAACCACTCAATGAATAATCCATTGAAAGAAGTTTAATACTTAAAATGTCATTTAAAGGCATTAAACATGTGTCAAAAACACAATTACTCCCTCAGGTTGTGATAAAAACAAATCTTCATCAAGCATTAGCTGTTTTCACAGGTTTCATATCAATAAAGACAAGTTATACAATAGCCAAAGAAAATGAAATATAGTTTGCAAAAATAAAAAATGGCATTCAAGATAAGATAAAAACACACAAAGATTTGAACAAAACACTGTCATCAGGAGTATATTCACCAGGTAGAGAGATTTAATCCATGCATAGAACGGGTCCAACCAATATGATTTATTTCTATCCTTCCCCAAAAACTATGACCCTCAAAACATACAAAAAATGCATATTTATTAGGGTTGCAGTGGCTCTCGTCCATCTGGGAATGAGACTTAACTCTACATTAACAATTGTAGAATGATGTATTAACTTGAATAAAACATTGTTGGAGTACAACAATGTATGCTTCATACTTGACTTAATAAAAAAGAGTGGTTCTTATCACACATAGAAGACCACTTATTATGCTTTAAACTAAACAAAGTCTTGGACTGAATAATTGAAAACTGCACTAGCGATGAAACTGGAATGATGTGAGTGCTAAAATGAACTAAGACTGTGGAAAAAACTGATTCAAAGTGACATTTTTGAGTTCTTCATTTCTCATGGCATGCACGCACGTTGTTGGAGGCCACTAAAGACAATTGGATATGCAACGTGAAAATCTCCAGAAGTGACATGGTGACCTGACATCATATAATCACATGATTAAGGAAGTTGTCGAGGGTGGTTTGGATCCACACTGCTATGACTCCCGTAATACACCACTAACTACCATGTACCTCACAAGGTATACCATGGTTTCAATTGCAGGACCACTTTGGAAGATTAATGTTCGAGCATTTTCTATCCCTACAATGAAGTGTGGTCATTGATCGTGTTGCAATTTCTGATCTAGGTAACCATGCTATTTGAGCACCCTTGATAAAGTTATATATGTCTACCATATTAGAAATCCCCTAGCCATATTTAGATATGGTGCAAATTTCTTAGATCTCAAGATCTTTTGAAAGCATAGCATGAATATCTTCCGAAGTGACTTTCTCCTGGTTGACATGGAAGTCTCTCATCATTTCAGGACTTCAGGCTTTGAGAGCTCGGGATGTAAAGCATGGGAATCTCTCTAATTAAATTTCTCCTAGTTGACATGGTAGTCTCTAATCACTTCGGGACTTCGGGCTTCAGGATCTCAGGATGCAAAGCATGGGAATCTCCAGAAGTAACTTTCTCCCAGTTGACATGGCAGTCTCTCGTCACTTCGGGCTTTTGGCACTTCGGGAGTTCTGGAGTTCAGGATGTAAATCATGGAAATATCCTGAAGTAACTTTATCCCAGCTGAGATGGCAGTCTCTTGTCACTTTGGAAGTTTGGGCTTCAGGATCTCAGGATGTAAATCATGGGAATCTCCCGAGGTAACTTTCTCTTGGTTGATGTGGCAGTCTCTCGCCACTTTGACACTTTGTAGTTTCAGGATGTAAAGCATAGAAAACTCTCGTAGTAAATTTATCCTAGTTGACGTGGTAGTCTCTCGTGACTTTGGGACTTCGTATTTTTAGCATGTAAATCATGGGAAACTCTCAGAGTAACTTTCTCTCGGTTGACGTGGTAGTCTCTCATCACTTCGAGACTTCGGGCTTCAGTAGCTCAGGATGTAAAGCATGGGAATATCCTAAAGTAACTTTATGTCGGTTGACGTTGAAATATCTCATCACTTCGGGACTTCTGGACTTCGGGGGTTTGATCCTGATGTTAAACCCTACATGATTTCGATGCTCTGAATTCACGAAAGCCATCGATTTGGGTGGCCTGATGGATCTCCACCATTGCAATTTTAATCTGTTTGATCCTAGAATATGAGCCTGAAATTGATAGCTTTTGAATTGTTTCATTTTCCCATGGAATATTACTATGCATACAAGGAATCGGTGGACCTAGATGTCTCCTTCACACATGAAAGGCTTGGTGGGCCTGATGTATGCTCGATTAATGGAAAACATGATGAAAATTATTTCAAACTCAAACTAGACATGTGTTTATCCTTCAATAAAAATAGAAAAACTCTGTGAAAATATTCAGTCAAGCAAGACAATAAGGAAAAAAAAGTAATTGAATAGATGGGAAATAGACTTTATCAAATTTAAGAGGAAATATTTCATGAAGGTATAGGGAAATGAGAGAGGAGAGGCAGGGGTGCATACCCAGGTTACAACACCACACATAAAATCTCAGTAGTGGGTCACCCCCGAGATGGGAATAAGTTACACCTGGGTAAATAATTTATAACAAGACTAAGGTCTCTTTGACAGTATTCAAATCATACATAGGTTCCAACTCAAACTAATAGTCTACAGTCCCTCATTCCCCACATGCATGTCCCACCCCAGGAAATGTGCCCTTCTTTTCTCAATAGTACTTTGACTGCCCCACTTCCCTTCCGGGTCTTCAACAACATGCCAGACAGGAAGTCTCAGAGCCCTGTAATTGTAGTTTGGCACCTTGGGAAATCAATTCCTAATATTTCTCTCACCTAGAGGGAATGATCAAAGTCCTAAAAACATGCTACTTCAGTGTCCTACAAGCTTCAAAACCCACTTCTTTAGTGTCCTATGGGCTTGACAACTTGTTTCTTCATTTTCCTACATGCCTGAAAACCTTCCTGCTCAATCTAGCTCTAGAACTAACCAAAGTCATGATATAGGTACAAATACGGGTGTTTGTAGCATGAATTTACAGATGACAATACCCTAGGGGTAGTGAGGTTTGAATGATAATGGAAAGATGCCCCCAAAAAAACTAAATTTCCCCAATTATATTTCTATGTTCCCAATTGACACTTGTCATGTTGGAATTAGGATATATTTAAATATACATACTTTATACTTTATACATTTTTTGGAATATTAATAAAATATTCCTTTAGGTTTAATCCCCCTAGATTATCCCCTTTTCCCCAGAATATTATCCCCTTTTTTGCATTCTGGTGGAGTTTAGCCCACCATACTCTTTTACATGGTTGGTCTGCAACAATGACGTGTTTTCATTAAAACTGAGTGTGATTTCATTTTACAAAAATAAGTTTGTTGGCCTTTCATCTTCTAGCTCATCAAGCCAATAACCATACAGGCACTCTGGCCTCAAAATACATTCATACAAAGGCACTTTGACCCCAAAGTATCCTGGTTCATCATCCTTTATGTATAATTAAATTTATATTTACAATGGAGTTCGACCTAGGGGTATTGTAGGTCTAGTATCTACTTGGAATTCTTCTTTTACAACTCTGAACACAAGTATTTTAGATGTAGGTATTCTTTTGGAAGGGGAAGCCAAATATTTTGGTAAATTTCTTAAGATTGTGAATTTTAATGGTCCATATGCATAGCAAAAATAGTCTTAGAACACTTTAGAAGGGCAGAGGATTTTAAAAGAATCAAATATTATTATCGATGGAGTTTTCAATTTGACCCTCTCTAGGAGAGAGGTTTGGGGGGTATCTAGTTGGAAGGCCCCATTGGCATAATATTTTTTTTATATATGTTTCAAAGTTAAAATTTGGTTGATGTGAAACTAGTTATGATGGAGTAGCAAGCCAACATGGAGAAATTTTAGGAGTTCAAGTGTATGGGTCTCAAAATGTTTGGATGGGTTTTTAGTGGAAGAAGGTTTGTTGGAGGTTTGTGATCAGTATAGATCGTGGATAGGGGTGGATGATTCATCTTAACATAGACCTATTATTTTACATATCAAGAAAGAGAATGAGAATCCTATGAGTTCCTTCAAGTTTAATCATGCTTGGTTAAAATATGAGGCTTTCCGATAGTCAATGATTGATAACTAGTGTTTTTTTATCCAAGTTATTCTGAGACATCTATGGACCAATTTGTTGCAATTTTGAAGTATGTGAAATTCCTTGTGGTAGTTTGGGATTAAAAATAAATGGATAAATGCCAAGTAGAGATTCTAGAGATTAAGGATAATCTTAGTAATATTTTCTGTCAAAATTTGGTAGGGGTCTTCTCAGAAGAGGAACGAGCGAAGATGAGAGATTTGGAGAACCAAAAATACATTGTATTGGAAATTGAGGAAATGAATTGGTGATTGAAAACTTGAGTAATATGGTTGGAACAGGGTGACATTAACACCAAATTATTTCATAATTTCACAACTCACAAGAAGGTATTCAATACAATTTGGGACCTTGATGGGCCTAATGGGTCTAAGTTTTTGGAAGATTTATAGTTGGGAGTAAGCTTGTCATTGATGGAAAGAACAAAAATGGCAAAGATCAGTGATGGAAAAGAAAAACGATAGCAGGAATAGTGAAATCATGAAGTAAAAAAATCGCAAGGTGGACAAAATCACGAAGCGGAAAAATCGCAAAGGTGAACGAAATCGCGAAGCAGTGAAATCGTGAAGTGGCGAAATCACGAGAAGATCTGGGCCATAAGATCTGGGGTATATACGAAGGCTCAATAGCTGTTAGATATGGTGAAGCTGCAAGGAGGATAAGTCCAAGAGTCATCCAACTAGAGGACAATCATGGACCATTGATCGATAGGACACGTGGCGAAAGGTCATCATATCGCTGACTGGAAAGTCAAAGCAATGGGGTTCCCTAACCTCTCGATTTCGTGATATGTGAAATTGTGAAACAATCTCAGCCATCAGATCAAGGTTTGTTCTAGACCGTTGATCTAAGATCCATCTCAAAGCTTCGTGTATCAAGACTCAGAGTGACGAGAACCTCCATCACAAGAATCATGAGATGCGAACTCACGAAAAAATCCCAACCATCAATACACCAAAAGATGTGGACCATTGATCTACGACTCCATTTCAGAGTTTTACGAATCGCGACTTGGAAAGGAAAGAAACATAACCATTGAACTCGCAATATGTGAAATCGTGATTTAATTGCAGCCATCAGATCAAGGTGTGATCTGAATCATTGATCCAGTTCCATCTCGGAGCTTCGTCTATTGCGACTTGGAGAGGCAAGTAACATGAACGCTGAAATCACGATATGAGAAATCGTGATATGATCTGAGCCATTGAATTAAGATCAGATCTCAACCATCAAATCATAGGTCAAGTCGTTGACTTGGAGTCAATGTAGCATGGTGTGTGAACTCGCGAGATGCAAGATCGCGTTAAAATCTGGACCATCGAATGTGTGGAGATTTCAACCATCGATCAAATGTGATGAAGTTTATAAACTTGTGAAATATGAAGAACCTTTTTGGTACAACCCTTGGTTACCGTTGGTGGTCATGAGAAGGGAAGGAGTCAATTCAGATAAGATCCATTTCAAGGTTTCGGGGATCGCGACTTGGAGAGTCGAGATGCCTCATCTCCAGATTAACGAAATGCGAAATCGTGAAAGAGCTTTATGCATAAGCGCTTGGTCAATAGTTGTGGTCATATAAAGGAAGGAGCCAGTGCAGAAAAACTTTGTTTTGGAGTTTCATAACTCATGACATTGAGACTCAAGATGTCTCATCGCAGAATATCTGAATTGCAAAAGTGTGAAACGGGTAAATAACACAAGAACCCATCAGAAAATCCAACGATGCAGGTGAATCTAAGCATAATCGAAGGGCTATTGTTGCACATCACAGTGTAACTACCAGAAACCACTGATGGTTTCTTCCAGAGGACTCGAAGACACTTCGGGGTGATTGACAGAGGAGATGAAGAGTCTCTGGGAATCTTGAAGAGGGATGAAGATGCTCGTGGAGGTGATTGACAACTGGATGAGCATTGAAGCTTGTAAATGGAACAGAAAAGGTGAGATCAACTGTCACAGAGAAGACGAAGAGTCACAACTACCAGACAGGCTGAGGAATCTCAGCATAACATACAGTGATGCTGAACGAGTGAAAAACAGTCAGAGAAGCTGAAGAGTCACGATGATGATTAGATAGAGCACTCAAGTTGTGGAGGATATCGGCGCGGTGTGATTATGCAGAGGGATTGTACACATTGCATGCACAAGGTGCACAAAAGCTATAAATACACAGTATAAATAAGACATGGGGTTGTTGTTGTTGCAGAGATTGCGATGGATGTTGTTGAAGAAGGATCATAGTGTAGCATCTAAAAAGAACAGAAGAAGAACTGTGATGAGAATGGACATTGCACACAAAGAATAAAAGTAGAAGAACAGAATGGGCAGCGGATGCATGCAGGAAGATAGAGAGGAAGTCTGAGTAGAAAAATCTTGCAGAACAGTGATAAGACTGGTAAGCTGTTATTGAACACTATATCACTGTAATAGATTTGAGTATTTCATATTCACAGTCCAGGGTGGTTGGGAGTGTTAAGAACCAAACATCAATATAGCATATAAAAACCTCAGCAAAAGTACTCAATGCCTTGAAAAAGAGATAATTTCAGATAATAAGCCTCTTCGAGGGGGAAACCTCCTTTTACCCCACTTAAATATTCAAGTACAAGATGATTCAAAATGAAAA